>KZ678456.1:0-125521 GCA_003019895.1 Coniella lustricola
AAGGTGGAGGGTCTCTGGCAGCACTTTGGCAGCACTGGCAGCGTGTCCAGGCGTGTTCCAGCGTGTTCTGTCAGCTGCTGTTAGTGGCCTGCCTGCTAAAGCTTACTGCCCTGCTACTGCCCTGCTGCTGCCCTGCTGCCCTGCTGCTGCCCTGCTGCCCTGCTGCTCTGGGCTGCCATCTCAAAATCCCACACGCCAACTCCACTTGTTTGACTCAGAATCCTCTCCCTCCTTTTGACGATCGCATCCAGTCCCCAGCCCTCCTCCGACCCTGCCAAAGGACCTGCCTGCCTGCACATTGCTGCTGTCCTGTTGATTCTGTGTCACTCTCCTTTGTGCATCTTTGTCTGTGCAAGGAGCCTTGGACTTGCGCTGCATCCTCTTGGTTCATTCTAAAAGGTCGACTCTTCACTCACTATGGCCGACGGCGCTGCTCCTGTCGCTGCCGCGGCGGCTGCCAGCAAGCCCCAGAAGCCCGACGAGGCTGCCTTCAAGGAGAAGGTGGCCAAGCTGGAAAAGGAACACACCCAGGTCAAGTCCCAGCTGGTATGTGAGCTTGGTGTTCTGTTGCTTCTCTTGTCCTTTGCGCCTTGGTGGTCTTGTTGCTTCTGCTGCGTCTGTTAACCTGCATGCTCGAATGCTACGTGGCCTGCTGCTGCTGCTGCTGCTGCTGCTTGTTACACTTGGCTGTCCAGCCACTGCAGTCCAGCAGACTTTCCCCCTCCCCTAAACACATCCAGACCCTCGACACTGACAATGCTTTCACCCACAAATAGGACGCCGTCAAGGCCAAGATCGAACTGGCCACTCCTGGCAAGAACCCCGAGAACCCCACCCAGAAGCGCCGCCAGGAACTGCTCGCCCAGCTCAACGAGATCCGCAAGAAGCAGGGCGACGGCAAGAACTCGCGCACGGCCGCCCAGGAGCAGATCAAGCGCCTCGACGAGCAGATCAAGGAGCGCAAGAAGGAGCTCAAGACGCTGCAGGAGACGATTGGCTTCAGGGATGAGGCCGCTCTCGACAACCGCATCAAGGAGCTCGACGCCCAGGTTGCCTCGGGCAAGCTGACGCTGCTGGACGAGAAGAAGACGGTCGAGCAGATTGGCAAGCTGCGCCGCTCGCGCAAGCAGTTCCCCGTGGTCCAGGACAAGCAAAAGGCCGTTGACGAGCTCGACGCCAAGATCAAGGAGACCAAGGGCAAGTCCAACAACCCCGAGGCCAAGGCGCTGTCCGAGCAGTACAACACGATCCAGGCCGAGCTCGACTCCATCAAGGCCGAGCAGGACGCCGCCTACAAGGAGCTTAGCAGCCTTCGTGACGAGCGCTCCAAGTACCAGGCCCAGCAGCGCGAAAAGTGGGACGAGCTCAAGAAGTGCAAGGACGACTACCACACTGCCCGCAAGGCGTTCAACAACTGGGAGCGCGAGCAGAAGCAGAAGGCCTGGGAGCGCAACAAGGCCGAGCGGGAGCGCCAGGACAAGGAGCGCAAGAAGGAGCGCGCCCAAAAGATGCTTGCCGAAGCCAGCGACGCCGCCTACCTCGACGAGATCCGCCGCGCCAACAGCCTGCTGCACTTTTTCGACCCCTCCTTTGTCGGCGAGGAGAAGGCTCCACTGCAGGCCAGCAGTGGTCTGGAGGCCCAGGCCGACCGCAAGGTCGACGACTCTGGCATCAAGGGCACCAAGATTGTCAGCAAGAAGGACCTGGACGACGACTACCTGCCTGCGGTCAAGAAGGGCAAGAAGGGCAAGAAGAGGTCTGCCACCAAGGCCGCTTCCTCGTACAACTGCCCTCCGTCCGTTGTGGAGGACTGTGCTTTTATGAACATTGACCCTCCCATGAGCGCTGACGAGGTGCCTGCGGTCATTGAAAAGGTCAAGGCCAAGCTGGACCACTGGAAGTCTGACCAGACCGCCCAGACTCAACGCGTGAGTTTTCTTTTCTCTTTTTTTTTTCCTTCTTTTTTTTCCCTTCTTTTTCTTCCCTTCTTTTTCTTCTCTTGAACTTGAAGTGCTCTGTGATTTTTATCGCTTTGCTGTTTACTGACTGGTTTTCCTCTTGCTTGCAGAACGTGGAAAAGGCCAAGAAGGAGATTGAGAAGCTCGAGGCTGAAGAGGCCAAGGAGGGCAAGAAGTCTGGCTCATCGACCCCCAACGGAGAGGCCTCGGCCGCTACCGAGAACGGTGACAAGGCTGTCGAAGCCGTCACCGAGGATGTTGCCGATGCCAGCCTCGAAGACAAGAAGGAGGGCGAGGCCGTTGCCGCATAAGCGATTCCCCTCACGACTCATTTTTGACCTCGGACTCGTGCGCGGCGCGGCCCGATAGAACAAGCAATCCACCACCTACCAGGCTAGAGAAAGAGAGGAAAGGAACAAAAACCACAACCGATAAACGAAGTGCTTCTTGGGAACAGAAGAGAAACGGGTCTTGATCTCTGGGGCTCTTCTATACAAATTTTGTCTCTTTTTCATTTTATTTTTTATTCCCTCGTCCTTTTCACTTCTGGTGTCTCAAAACTCTCTCATGCAAAAAGATAAAAAGGAACCGATTTGTATAACGAGCATCTGTGGGAACAATCAATGGAATGGGCACTCGGGTCGTTTGATGTGTGCTGGCTGGCCTGTGACTAGGTGGTGATTCCTCCAACTCGTCCCTTCAGGCTTAGGCTCATTGTTTACTTGTGATGACTTGCGCACTTGCTTTGGGGGACAGGGAAAAAGACGGGCTTGCATTCCTCCGCTCCGGAAGAAGCCCTTTTGAACTCGACCACGTTAGCGCCCGGTCTGCCGGAGCGGTACGGCGGAACACGGAGAGCCTAGAGAGTGGAGACCGGGTGCCGAGGTCCGATTCCAAAAGTACTAGCATAGGCGCTGTCGTCTTGTTCGTCCTTCTTTGTCGGTAGACTGACTTGGCGGATGCTGACAAGAAGAAAGAAGAAGAAGAGTCAAGTGAACACCGTGCTGTTCCCAGTGAGAATCTCAGCCTCTTGTTTTGTCCGACTCTGCCTTTGACCCAGATCAGAAGGGCTATTGTTTGTATCTTGTCTGGAATTATTTATACAATGGCCAACAAACAACACCACCCCAAGTATGCGACAGTGTCTTGGTGTAGCGGGGCCCAGTACGTAGTTGTGCCGTAGTACCACACCCTCTCTTGGCAAAAGAAAAGCACTGATGACCTGCGCCTCTTTCCACCAGCGTCCAGTATCCAGCAGCGGGCGCTGAACAGACCACAGACAATGGACGACATCGGTCTATGCTTCGAGGCTGAGCTGTTTGCTGTGCGTTTTGCGCGCGTGGTTGGCCGGTCACGTTTTTTGGTGGACATGAGGGGTGGCAGAGAAAAAGGTACCTGAATACCTTGGTACAAGGACACAAGTACCTGCCCAGGTGAGATCGGATCTGACGGTGAAAGCAGTAAGTAAGCAGTGACCAGTGCCCGCTCAATGGAAACTGCCAACCACTACGCAACCCAGCCTTGATCCACCAGGGAGTGAAGAAAAAAAAATAGGTCAAAGAACCAACAGCAGCCACAGATAACAAGACAATCATAGCACACAGCCAATGCGTTAATGCCACAAGTCAGTTCGTATACTTGGTGTGGATGTGATTGTTGATGTGATTGCTGATGTTGTTGTTGTTGTTGTTGTCGTTGTTGTTCGTGTACTGAACACCCGACGTCAGGGCTTGGCATTGGCACGCCTTGCAACTGCTTAGCGTACTATGACACTATGTACCCCAAGTACCCGGGCACGACAGCCCATGACTTCAGGGCCCACCCTTGCAATGCCCGGCCCTGTGGTGCCCAGGATGCCAGACTTACAGCAGCGACGCAGTCAACATATATCGCATCACACCCTTTTTGGCTTCCCAAGTCACAAACCCGCACCTCACAGCTTTGCACTTCCTGACTTTACCACTTTCCCTCGCCCACTCCACGCCTCACCTACGGACGTCTCTTTGCCATTTCGCACATTCTCAAACTCTTTGCACAGAGCACATCTCTGTTTTTTTCTTTCTCCTTTTTCCCCCTTCTTCTTTTCCTTTCTTTTCGGCAAGCTCGTCTCCTCCCGCCACCTTCGAGCCGCGGCCCTTTCAGCACAGCGCAACGCAGCCTTGGAAACCGCCAATCGCTCAACGACGTTGCGTCAGCACAGCACAACAGCCACAGCAGACCTTCGCACCTGTGCAAAACCCTCCGAAATAGCTGCTCGAATCGCGAGTTTGCCCTCGGCAGATCCACTTGCAGCCTTACAGAGCGCTCTTGGCGCACATCGGCCTTAACAGTAGGGCCGGGAGTGAGCAAGCAAGCAAGCAAACAAACAAACAGGCAGGCAGGCAGGCAGGCAGGCAAGCAAACGCCTTGAGCTGGCCGATTCTCAATCAACCACGAGCAAGCTGGGAGCAGTGGTGGGCAGCAGCAAGCTTGTCAACCAAACCCACAGAATTAGCCAGCATGGCCTCCCAAGCCTCGGGCGCCAGAAACCACCTGGACGCTTCAGGCGATCGCGAGGTTGTCTTTTGCCACCAGTGCTCCAACGAGTGGTATAGAGACGAGGGCGGCTTGCAGTGCCCCAGCTGTCGCTGCGACTTTTGCGAAATCGTGCGTGCCCTACCTTTCCCCGTATCCTGCTCTCGCCACTTGATTTCCATTTGTCCGACAATATACACATATACATCTCTCTCTCTCTCTCTCTCTCTGTCTGTCTGTCTGTCTGTCTGAGTCGCGCGCGCGCTCGCAGAGTCAAGCAGCCATATTTGTTTCTTGAGCAGCGTCGCAGCAATAGTAGCACCGCGATTAATAGGGCCTCCTCTCAGATCACTCCAGACAACGATCCCCGCGACATCCGTCCCGAATCGCCTGCCGACTTTCCAGATCCCGATGAGGAGTTCATAGATCCACCGTCATATTCGCCTTTCGACTTCGACACTGGCGGCCGCCTCCCCGCCCGCAATCGCGATGAGCAGGGCCCGATCGATCCGAACAATGGCTCAGAAGTCTTTGCGCGCTTCCAAGAGAACCTGAGCATGTTTATGGGTGGTCCACGCAGCCCGGGCCGTAACCGGCTCGGCCCCGATTTCCTGTTCTCCAACCCAGCTCCCTCGACCCAGACGAGGACGTACATTTCCCCTGGAGGACGTGCAGCCTTCTCTATCACCACCAGCACTGGCGGACCCGCACGAGGGGGCCTGGGCCATCACGGTCATAACCACGACGAGTTCGAAATGTACGGACATTCGCATCCACGCTCTCTCTCACATCCCCTGTCCCGTCTCACACCACTTTTCGCCGTAACGCAGATGCCCTATCCTGCGGTCATTGATGACGAAGAAGCTGACCTCGGTCGCAGGCTGTTTGGAAGTGCTATTGGCAACGGCAGTGTACGCCCGCCAAATGTGGGCCAGCCAGGCCTCGAAGCCGGCTTGCAGGGCCTCTTTTCATTCTTGCTTGGACCCGCGCTAGCTGGAGGACCCAATGCTGTACATGGTGACGTTGTATATTCTCAGGAAGCTTTGGATCGCATCATTACGCAGCTCATGGACAACAATCCGCAATCCAACGCCGCACCCCCAGCAACCGAAGCAGCCCTCGAGAGTCTCGAGAAGAAGAAGCTGGACCAGGAGATGCTGGGCGACAGTACCAAGGCGGAATGCACAATCTGCATTGACGAGATGAATATCGGAGATGAGGTTACGGTGCTGCCGTGTAAGCATTGGTTCCACGGCGAGTGTGTAGTGCTATGGCTTAAGGAGCACAATACGTGTCCTATTTGTCGAGCCTCGATCGAGAAGCAGCAAGAAGGAGCCGGCAGCGGAGGCAGTGGAAATGGATCGCCTCCAGTGAGCGGCAGAAGTGACAGTCAATCGAGACGCGCCTCAGAGGGGCCCGAAAGAGGTTCTTTTGCAAGAATCTTTGGTGGAAGCGGCGCAAGCGGTGGCGCAAGCGGTTCGTGGGGCGGCGGTGCAGATGGCGCAGGAGACGGTCCATCCCACAGCAGCTCTTCCGCACACCATACACGAACAGGTCGATCACCCGAAGAACGAGCAGCACGACTCAGTGCAATCCGCAACCTGGCCGGCCCTACGAGCTACGGCCAGCCTCAGTCCAGCGACACTCCCTCTCCAGCGCGGTCCCGACGAGACTCGCGCTCGCCTACCAGTCCACCACCAGCCGGCCTGGGGTCAGCCAGGGAGCGGTCGCCTTCTCGTCCGCGCACGGGCCGCACTGGCTCGTCGAGCTGGGAGTCACCACAACGAAGCAATACTGCTCGCAGCACGCAGAATTCTCGTGGAGGCGGTGGCGATGGTGGGCATTCGTTGAATATCCTGGGATGGATTCGTGATCGGTTGCAGGGTGGTGGAAGTCAGAGCAGTAGGGACCAGACTCGGAGATGATGTGATGTGCCAAGAAAGAGAAAAGAAGAGAAAGGGAGAGAAGATGGTTTACAAATTCGGGGATCGAATGAGGGAGTGGCAATTACGATGGCAGCAGTGGTGGTGGTGGTGGTGGTGATATAACAGCTAGCTAGCAAGTCAGCAGCGGACCAAGCAACCAGCCAGCAGGCCAGGGAAATCGAAACAAAAAGGCATTTGTCTTGCTTGCCCTCTCCATACATCTTGCATGTGTCCTGTCCAAGGCTCAAGGGACCTCAAAGTATGTGTACAGAAGAAGGGCAGAGCATGCATATATATATATGTACATATGTATGTATATGTATATGTCCATACATGTTTACCATGTAAATATTCACACAAAAGTATAGATCAAGTATATATGTATGCCGTCTGGACAATTGTTGTACTCCGGAGGAGAGTATGACTTTGACGGAAAAGTACAATGTAGCAGCAGAGACTTGAAATCAAGGGGGGAAAGTGTAAAGTACACATCAAGTGCAGAGGTACAGATCAAGTTTGAGACCGTAGCATTAGGTATGAGTGAGTGAGTGAGTGTGTGTGAGTGTGTGTGAGTGTGTGTGAGTGTGTGTGTGTGTGAGAGTGAGAGTGTGAGAGAGAGAGGTAAAGGAATCAAATGAAAAAGATGGTATCTTCCAAATACCATCCATCTGGATTACTCGGTTGCGCATGGCTGGTTGGTTGGCTGGCTGGCTGGCTGCACGAGACTTTATTGATGAGTGTGTTCTCCTGCTCCTGTAGGTTTGATCATTTCTCCATTTCTACCGCTTCTCCCACATCATCGCCTATTGATCTACCAGCACTGCTTCTTCCTGGTCTGACTCCGAACTGATCTCGCTTTCAACCAAGTGCTTGTTGCTAATTCGACTCTAGTCTGATCTTTGTACCACCTCCCCAATATAGAGTATCCTTGATATCCTTGATATCCTCCCCATTGTAATTCACACTTGGCACATCTCGAACAAATCATGAATAAGCAACCTCTTCAATCATCTCAGTCGGTGTCCCAACTTTGTACTTTACTAGTCAAATAAAACTCATCCAGTGACAGTTATTCATACCCTTTGGCTTCAATGCTCATCCCCAGCAGCATTACCCTTGCGATCCAAAACCCACAGCACCCAGCCGTCCAAACCCAAAATGGCTTATTGCATGCTGCCGAAAAGAAAACAAAAACAAAAACAGAAAAACACAGAAAAGCCCCCCATAAAGGAACAAAACAAAACAAACCAAGAAACATTACCAAAGTCCTTATACTCTATGTCTTTCTTCTGTGTATATTATATACCGCTGCCGTTGCCAGTGTAGACATATCCTGGCTAGCCTGTCCCGAGTCGGAAGTTGTTCTATACTTATATTATATAGTGTTATAAAAGACAAGAGGGCCTCTCCACCGTCGACTGAACAGAGGGAGCTTGTCTCTGAAGATAAAGAAATAAGGAAGACAAAAGGCGAATGAAGTGATTCTATGCAAATCACAGAAATTCACTCAAAACCTGTGCCCGTGTCCGGGCCACATCAGAGCCATCTTCGCCTTCGGACATTTGGTTCATGATCTGGACCATGCGAGCTATACAGCAGAAAAGGTCAGCTTCAGTGCTATTAAAACACAGGTATGCGCAGGTTTGGGACCCCTCCCCCCCCCCAAAAAGACAAACATATTGCAGTAGAAAACAGCCCAACAGAGTAAAGATCAAAACTCACAAATGTCGCCCTTGCCTCTTACAAATAGCTGGTCTTTGACAACTGTTTCCTCCCCGCCAGGCTCTCTCGTTGTCTCGCGCAGCACACTGCCGATACACAGCGCTTCAAGGAATGCCCGGTGGCTAAAGACCCACCAAGTGCGCGCCTCCTGCTCAAAGAGGACAAAGAGCATGAAAAAAGCATTCAGCGCTTCGTGAGCTGCCTCCAGAGTACCGCGCACATTGACGGGGACTTCAGTGCTCTCACTGGCGTGTACGAGCATCAGATTGTGGTAGTAGTTGCTGGTGAGGAAGAGCGTCTGGCGCACGGCTCTGCTATCGCGTTGTGCCAGCGCGGTGAGGCTGTCAGTGTCCCACGAGCGAAACGTATCGGGAAAAGAGCGGTACACAGCACGAAAGTCAGCCACGAGCTTCGTCTTGTGGCGAGGCGTAGCGCATATGGGCATGTCAAGGCAGCGCGGGCTACAGATGGACTCTTGGACCAAGTTGGCCAGCGTCCAGCTTCCACGAATGTACGCCGTGTCCGTGTGCGTGTGGCTGGTGCCGTTGTACGTGGTGTACGCTTCCGCTGGCTCGTCAAACAAGTCATCGACATTAACATCTGTATGGGTCGCATTTGGTGGCAGCGACAAGAGAACAGTCATAAATGTGTCTTGCAACAGCACAGCCTGCCACAGCTTGCGCCTCTCATTCTTGTCAAAGGCGGTTGCCTCGGGCGCCACAACATTCGGGTCGCGGTGCAGGCCCATGGCATACGACTGGCGCATCAGGATGCCGGAGAATGCCCAACCGTCACTGGCATGGTTGTCGTTGATAAGGAAGTACACCATCAACACCATGGCTTGGATCGAGCGGATGGACGCACAAGAGAGGTATGAGGCGGCGCGCAGAGCCTGGTTGGCCGCCGAGGCGTACATCTCGGCCGTGTTGGTTTTGGACTGCTCGTTGCTGTTGGGGATGCGCTGGAACTGGGTGCCGAGGCCGTACATGACAAACATGAGGGCCACAAAGGCCGGGTCAAATTGGCAGCGCTCCTCAACCGAGAGGTTCCAAAAGTGCTCATACTGGTGCAGAAAGCTCTGGCGGTGAAGCATGGGGTAGACGGGATCAACACACTCAAAATAACGCGTGAGGAGTATGTCACACTGTACTTTGTTGGGCATCATGACTATAACCTCGTCCAGGCCCCAGTTGCGCGTCCATATGTTTGTAAATGGGTGCTCGGCGCCAATGCCAAAGATGTTGGAGCCGGTGGCCAGGGAATAGGGAACATTGGATAGGAGGCCGGTCGACAGGGCCACGGCCGCCCTGCTCAGGTAGCTGTTTGTCGAGAGCACTCCGCGGTCTGCAATGTTGGGAATGGCTGAGCGAGGTGTCATGGTTGGGCCTGGCTTCTTTTTGGGAGGCTTGGTCGTGCGCCGACCGCTTGCAGAAGCCCTCGAGGTTTCCTCTAGTAAGTTGGCAACCTGTGCGTACACGCATTCTGTCTGTCTTTTGATGCACGCGAGGCAGTTTGGACGGCCACGATCACACTGTGTCGCGTTAGCAGTGTCTGGAAAGGGCGATCAAGCAGGGGTTTTCTTCTTCTTTTCCGTGAGCACTGGCGCCAATGTGTCTGTATCCGCCACGGACATGACACAATTTCTGGCAAAGCAGCGGCAAGCTCGATCAGTGCAAAGAAATGAGAGTCGTCGTACCTTGGTCTTTCTCTCGACACATTCAAAGCAGGACAGGGTGGGTTTGTTGCGCTTCTGCCTCTTCCTTTGCGGCTCTCCATTCTCGTCAGCAGCGTCCTGCGGCTTCAACAGGTACCCGCGAACATCTGGATAGGCGGTTGGGCTGTACTCTGGTACTGACGATAAGCCACCGGCACTGGGAGGCTCCGAGGGATAGTCTCGGCCATGGCGCAGCAGTGGCTCGGGCTCTCCCTTGATGCCGGGGCTGTGCAGGTCGGTGTCCAGAGAGCGGCGGTCGGAACGGTCGTAGTAGCTGAGCTGGTGGGACGAAGAGGCGCCGCCGGCAATGTGGAGAGAGCCGGGGCTGGGCGACTGGGTGATGGGCGGGCGATCGGGGCCTCCGATCGGCATGGGATTGTATCTCGGTCTGGACGAGTCGCCGCGCGAGGATGAGTGGTCCATTCGGTTCAGAGCGGCGCGGGGGCCAAGGCATCCACCTGGGCCGTGGCGTGGCGTGGCGTGCCGTGCCGTATGCCTCGACGCTCTGTTGACACGACGACAAGAAAACGCTGCGAGCGAGTGTTGCTGCTGACGGCTCTTCAGCTCGCACTCCCACAGCAACCACGGCTCCGTTTCGCTGGCTCGGTTGCTCGCTTCCTCGCTCACCCACTGGAGCTGCCTGGGAAACCAAGACGCGGAAACAAAGCCAGAGGCTCTTGCGAGCAGCGCGGAGCACGGAGTCGGCGGCGGCGGCGGCGATCCACGGAGCCGTGTAGCACAGTGGACGGCGTCCGGGAATAACCAATAGCTGGGCCTCGTGTGCGACTTTTGGACGGCGCGCGGGCGCACGGCGGGAATCGGATCGGCGCGGGTCGACACAGAAAACGGCTAGGGCAGTGCGATTGGCCGTCGTGGGCTTGCGCAAGCGCGCGAGTGGCTGTCGAGACGGCGAGCACGGCTTTGGCTGGGAATAAAACAGCGCAGGCTGCGAGACGTCGAGGGTGGTGAGATCAGATCACATCTGACACGCCCGCGGTTTGGTCGCTGGGGATTTGGGTGAAGAGGGAGAGTGAAGGCCTCAGGTCGCAGCACCGGCTGGAGCTGGAAATAAAAGGGGAAATAAGCCTTGCCTTCCCGCGGAGGGCAGTGAGGGGAAAGCCGCAATGGGCAAGGGCTGGGCAAAGGGCTGGGCAAGGGTGCCGTCCCCACCCGGCCCTGGCCAGCCTATTCCGCAAGTGGACTGGTGTGGACTGGTGTGGACTGGTGTGGACTGGTGTGGACGGGGTCTGGACGGGGCTGGAGTGGAAGGCGCTGGACGGGGGCAAGGGACTGGTGCTGTCTGTGCTATCTGTATTTGGAATTTCATCGTCGACCCGACATCAATCACCAGCAACCAAGTTGGAGAAGCCAGTTGAGAGTCTTTGCCTGAGGAAATCTCTCATGCAAAAAGTCCCAATCAAGTACTGGATCTCAACCAACAACGCAGATTCCACACCACGGCCCAACCGCCAGCAGCCCACAACCCACAACCCACAACCCACAAGCTGTCAAGCAATCAATCAATGAGCAATATCAAATCAGACACTCTCCGTTGTCTCGTGTGCATGGCTCCACCCTCTCCGCCTCGCGCGATGCACATGCGCTCCACCTCCTCCAGACTATCGGCTGCGAACTCCGTTTGCGAGGGGACAGTATGTTCCGCTCTCCGGACCAAACCACCCTCAGCCTGATGACAGAGTGCCTACTCTGCTGCGGACCCTCGTCCTGTACTTACTCATCCAGCCATGACGTCTGTTCGCGATGGGCTTGTTTCCATGGTTTGGCAAATGGCCTGTCATGGCGCAACTCGTGTCACTCGGTCTGTGTATGTGGGAAAGAACTTGATTTCAAGTGAGCCCTTACTAAATGACAACTTTGGGCCTGTCTGTGGCTTGGATATCTGAAATTAAATCATGCCGAGATACATCACGTGGATCCCTCGGCTAGAACCTTTTTTTTTTTCCAAAAAAAAAGGGAAAAAAATCGTTGAGGCAGTCGGTGTTGACGAAAGGGTGCTTGTAATGTGACAAGTTACCGCTGTGTCCATATCTGCTCATTCTGACATTTGGAATAAGTATCACCAGACAACTGGCAAACGGAATTGTCACTTTCCCTACAACAGACTGCTCGTGTCTTCAAGTCTTGTGCCGAGCTTGACAAGAGATGCAGTACAAATAGCCACATTCTTGACTGCTAGCCGCTCGTGTTGGTTCGGTTGTGCTCAAATAATCGCTATCAGTCCCAATCATGTGACTACATACACACATACATACGCTTTGACCGTGACTGTAGAGCACCCATCCCTTCACCTGTCTTGATTGACCTGTCCATACAGTTGTATTGAAATCTTGAATCAGAACTTGACCCAGTCCTCTACATGACTGTCGGTACCTACATAGTACCGATTGTCTTCTTCTTTTTGAATCGAAGCATCCTGCACAAGTCAACAGGTCTGAGACTGCGAGACAACATTGCATAACGATTATTCTTGTTGTCAGTTTATGCTTTAAAAGTTCATTTCGTAATTCAGAACAACACAACAGCTTCAATGGAGACCCTCAATATTCTGGTATCAAGTGCCGCCATTGCCCAGTCAGATACTTCCCTTTCGAATCTAAGAGCTTCTAAGGTATATATGTACTAGAAAAACAATTAGAAAAAGAAATGAAAAAAAAAAACCCCAATCAAAATAATAATGATAACGAAACAAAAATAAGAAATGCTGTGCCGTGACACTACACAAACAACAAAAAATCTTATCAATCATGGTATAGACAGCTTCCTATGCATCTTGACTTGACCTGTTTATAGGATATCTTTGATCCTCGTGATACAGCCTTGCAGCATTCACACTCTCTTACGGTGTCGCATATGATATATACATCATCATTGGACAGACTATCAGAGTAAAGGTCGAATAAGTAACTGGCCAAGCAACTGAGCATTGCCGTTCGTGCTCTGTAAACACCTATCGTAAAGCCAGCCGAGCTAGAAATTGAGTGGTGTTATCGGGAATGGGCATCAATTGGGTGTCCAATCGTATCAAATCGGCGGCACAATGTGACGAAGATGGCGCGAGTATGTCGAACCAAACATAGGCCTTGTAAGATCCGTATGTGTTTGGTCTGCATTATACCTGCATAAAATAGTCGCCTCAACACTTCCCTAGGCTTGTGCATTCAGCGATTTTCCCCATCCGCGGAATGCATGCTGGTGAAACAGAGTCCTTGTGGAAAGCCTCAACACCTCCAAGAAAATACCCAAGAGAATGCTAGAGATGAGATGGAGGACATCAAACACTCATGTTACACAGTGCACACAGTCAAGTCTCTTTCCCCCCTTCTCCTTCTTCTTCCTCGTCCGCCTCTGATGTCCCATCGGAATCGGCTTCGGGGTCTATAGTGATGCGCGGATTTGTCACCATGGTCCCGGCCCACCGGACAAGGTCACCCTCGCGACCCTCGCGCCAGTCTTCACTCGTAAAGAAGCCCTTGTCTGATAATGGTGCCTGATTGAGTGCTTTTGGGAAGAAATTGCAAGCTGCCACATTGTCGGCCTCCCAAATCAGCTCGAGACGCTCAATCACCTCGCGGCCAGGCTCTTGTTGGTCACCGATGCAGAAGGGCAACAGTTGATGCTTCCTGCGCTCCCGGGGCAAGTCCCACCACGAGTTGAGAAGAGCGTCAAAGAACTCGGTGCCGTAGCCCTGCCTCCAAAAAGCCGGGCTGATCAACATCTCACACCTTGGCCATCCCGAGACAGGCTGATGCCTTATATCAGCCAGACCACCTTCGCCCACAAGCTCGCCAGTGGAAGCCAAGAATGCGCCAAAGTACCAGTGATGCTCGTCGTGGGGCGCTTGCAAGCCTGCGAGACTGTTGCGTGCCTCCTCCAGGTCGCGGACGGCGCGGCCTCGGCTGGTGGAGTGGGCCTGGGTCTCGTGGACCCGCCGCAGCGCGTAGAAGGCCTCAAGATCGGACGGCAGGAAGGGCCGGATCACCAGGCGTCTTGTTCGAATGTGGGGCCGAGCCGAGATGGACGGTAGCGGTCGTGGAGGTAGACGGGCCTTGTACGTCTGCCAGGGCGTGATGCCGACCTTTTCCCAGTTCTCCTGGTTGAAGGCCAACTGAGGCTTGGGAGCCTCGCCCGTCATTGCCTCTTGGAGCGAGTCTGACGCGAAGTGAGGCATCGGGCCCCAGAAGGGGTTGCTGCGTCTTTGGGACCGGCTCTCGATCCTATTGTAAGAGGTCTGGCGGTATCGATATGATCAATGCTTGTCGACTGTTTGATTGTAGCTGTTGGAGACCAGAACAATGAGGTTCCACTGCAGCAGGTGTACAGAATTGACGTTGATTCGTGATTGTGGCTCTGATTCTGAATTTCTGGCTCACATGCAAAATGCCATGCAAAATGCCAGCGAGACGTCGAATCAGACGGGAAGCGCCCTTTCGTTGGGATGTTCTGAGCAAAGTCGGTCCGTCGGGCAGGAATGCTGGCAGTTGGTTGGGTCGCAAGTGAAGGGAGCAGGGAGCACAGAAAGCAGTCTGCACTCAGTGGCCAGGGCATGAAGGGAAAAGAGGAAGATGGAAAAGCTTATATATAGACCCAGGCTGGGAAGCGAGGCTGCATCCAAGGAAGTCACTACGTGGTCCATCAACCCTGGTGGCCGTTGACCACAAGACGGAAGGAAGCATCCTCGGACCCCAACAGTTGGCGGCCTGGGGTCTGGCCTGGCCTGTCTCGCCCGATCCAGAGCAGGTCCCCGCTGCAAGTGCCAGAGCTGCTCCTGCTCTTACAGACAAGACGCCCTGTGATCAGGTGATTGCAACGCTCCAAGCAGGCTACATCCATATGGCTTCGTCTTGCATGTCCTTTGGTGACCAGAGTCAGGTTCAGATGTGCACCACCACCACCACCACCTGGCAAGCCTCAATATCGAAACCGCCAGCCAGCTACGATCAGCCACAGCGTACGATGCGCCGTGACTGCTCCGACAACAACAATAACAACAACGACAACGACAACGACAACAACAACAGCAACAGCAACAACAAGCCCTCAATCCACCTCGCTGCTACGTTCCTTCTCAGCAGGCCACTGGCGTGGAATTTTGATGTTGGCTGGTCTCGCAGCCAATGGGGTTCTTTGGCGATGCCCGGCGCTCATCTCCCACTGAAGACTGCAGTGATGGCGGATGGGCTCATGCATGCAGTCAGCGCGCTGCCGAGCTTGATGCTTGTCACTGTCCGGGTCGACCCAAAAAAAAAAGGACGTTTGATACATGGCGTCGAGTACGAATGTGACAAAGGCACTGTTCGTACATGGGCCACAGAAAACAGGAGTCTGCTCCGATTCGGGATGTTTATGTGACTGTGACTGTGAGTACAGTTTGATCATTTACCAACGGTGCTGCTTTTCTCGACTGGAACAGGAGAGATACTCCGCGCGATGCGCCGAATATCCCTCCTGCCGCCGGTCTACTAGCACCTCAATTTCCTCATCACATCACGCGTCACAGCTTTCCCTCTTCGCTAATTTGCTCTAGAGTGAAATATAACTCATAATTTAGGAACGGCAAATCGATGCCGCCAAAGCATCACGGGTCGCTCTTGAACGCAACCATGCGTTATCGAGTGTGACACAAAGAAGATGTCAGCCTCTTTGAAGGTGAGCTTCGGGCTAGTGTATCAGAGAGGAGAGAAGAATGTTCGATCTGTCAATGTGGCCCGCTGCTCCCAATCATAGCTCTTTCGCCGAGCTTTTTTCTTTCTTTTTTTTTTCTTCCTTTTTTTCCTTGGCTGATGACTCTCGTCTTGTGCTTCAACCTGGAAGAATTCACAGAGATTAATTCGCCAAGAAAAGCCATGAACATAATTTGCTGATGCCACAAATGTCTTGATGTCTGGCATTATTGCAGCGTCATGCCTGAGATGCTCGAAACTCGGGTATCTTGACCCTGTGCATCCATGGCGTTCCGTCGCCGGCAATCTTCCTTGATGTGGTCGTAAGGCTGCATCGTTGGTTCTCTTTCACGCAAATGCATCATGCAGTTGGTACGAGACTCCATATGGAACGGTGCAGACACCGTCTCACCAACTTATCGCATCGATATACCGCTCTAGCCGGTGAGTGGGTTACAATTAAGCGAGCTCACTTTTACCTTGAAAACCGGCGGTAGGACTCGCAAGCCCCATGTTTGTTCCTATTTTCTGGAATAAGGCCGGGAAACAATAATGCACAAAGGACAGACAGGAAGATGGTCACGTAACATTAAAAGGAATTCGCGGCTTTGAAGATTCCGCACATTCAAGACAAAATGAGGCTGATTAAGATGTTCTAAGCTGACTGACTGCGAGCATTCAGCCAGCAGCAGATTATCCTTGGTTCCTTGGGGTGTGTATGGCGAGAACTTTTGGCGTTATCATCTGACATTTGCCGTAGATGATCAGTCGATTGCTGCGAAATATTTGGACATAGCAGATGGATCCTGCAGTGACATAACAAGTCCACAAGGGAAACGTGCAATGCTAAAGACTGCGCTTCTTCGAAGTCACGACCTGTCAGTCAAGACTTGTTCGAAAGACTGCTCAGACGAGCAACTTGGAGCATAGCTAGTGCTTCCATGCAACGTCAACAAGCCACAAATGCGGTAAAGATGATCGGACCAGGTCGGTGCCACAACCGCGACTCAATAGTCCATACGTCAACGCCTCTCAGCGGCTGAGGCTTGATGTGGTGACCTGGCCATCGGATAGAGACACTTTTGGTGAGATCTGGAAAAGAAGGGTCTCATTTTCTAGATTCGTGCGAAGCAAGCCGCAAAGGGGAATATGCACCGAGTGTTGCGAGACAAAGAGCCCGCAAGGTGAAGACGGACGTTCTTGTAAAACAGCATAAGAAAAGACGGGTGCTGGTTCGTACCACATCTCAACTACTACAAGTCACAACCTTGGAATCAGCGATCGCGATCAGCCATCTCATGGGTCCCCCGGACTATTGCACAGGCGGAGTCTAGATTCTCTATACGAGCATCGATCAATTCAAGACTTTGTGTGTACTATCGCCCGTCGCTGCTTTGCATTGCTGTTCGGATGAGCTGATGAATCCCGTCAACATCGTCGTCCTGTCTTGTGGTCCGGCTTGATGTGCATGGATGATGTAGAAAGACGAGAAGTGAGAAAGGAAATATCAACGGTAGGGATGCTGGATCCCGTGGAGGAGATTGGGAAAAAAAAAAAAAAAAAAAGAGAACGTCAGAGATAGTGCCGTGCAATTTGAGTCGACCTTGACAGATAAGTCGAGAACTAGTCCAACTTCAGTTGTCAGTATCATTCATCATGGCCCAACTATCTTACGCGAGATGCTGAAATCGACGGAGCATTTCCAGTTCAACCAAGTACGCGTAAGTCATGTCGGCATCAAGTTTGATGGACGAACAATGATGCAGTCAAGTCAGTCAGGCAGTCAGTAAGCAAGTAGCACTTTTCATCCCAACATCATCAAATGATTCGAGAACAAGTCTAGAACAGGAGAGCTGGAGGGCCCGGCCGGTAATAAAGCCAAAGTGTGCACATCGCAGGGTCAGTGAGCACTTAAGATCCGGTACCTGAATATCGGAACCCAACCCCCGGTTCCAAAGGGCCTGGTATATCTCAAACACGAAATATATCCGACCCCTGAGGCTTTGGGGTTGTGGGTTCCGCTTCCCAGGCAAGAGGCATGCCCTTGTGTAAGCAAGCAAACAAGCAAACAAGCTGAGCTTTCTAGCGTATAATTCTTAGGGACCGACCAATATACACACAAATTATATGTACAAGTCAATCAAACATCATCAACATAACAGTTGTTTCAAAACTTGGACATAATGATGAACCCTAATATCGACAAAGCACCTCAAGCTGTCAAGGCCACCCGCTCTCCGTCTCTAAGCACCAAAGAAACATAAACGGTCGCAACACCCGCGCCACCCCTTCTGCGGCCCTTGCTCCTTGCCATCCCTGCCTGTCCCTGGAACAACCACTCCTCTCAGTCACCCACACCCCAGGGAACCAGCAATATACTACAAATATGCCCTGAATTTACATATTTATGCGTAATCGCATTGTTTTCCGCAGTCGTGGAAAGAGCAGACGCAACTTACGTGGTTGTGATCCTGTTCCAAAGCTTCAGGGGTTTGCGAAGATAGGAAGGGATATACACACACACACTCACACACACTCACACACACACACACACACACACACACACACACACACACACACACACACATATATATATATATATATATATATATATATATACATATATGGATACATGAAGAAAAAAACACATCTCCCTTCTACAGCACTTCACGCTCCCCCATGCCGAACTCGTGCGCTTTCTGCATCTTGTTCATTGTCCATATGTGTCACGGCGATGCTTTGTGGTCTGGGCGTGGGAAAGGGCCCTGGGTAAGGGGTTAATGGTGGTCCTGACAGGGCTATGCATGCCGTTTCGAGTAGGTCGGTCGGTAGGTAAGGTTGTCTAAATGCTTGCCTATCACTTTATGGTCATAGACAAGACAGAGCCGTATGTGAGAGAGAGCAGGGATGAAGACAGACGAGGACTGAAACTAGATAGACGCAAAGGGAAAGGGGAAAACGTCGGACACATACACACGTACAAGCATAACGACGAAAAGGAAACACAATATAAACAACACTCCGCGGCCAGTGTCTGTCGAATTGTGGAGACACGGCTCCCCTAATACCGCTTTGTTTCTGCTATAGCTGGAACAGGCATTATCCGCACCTTGCGCAGTGCATGCGATGCATGAACATGTCCACATAGATATACACACACAGACGCCTACATATGTAGACAGACACGAGCCGAGAAGAAGAGAGAAAGAGGGAGGAGGAGGAGGAGGAGGAGGAGGAGAATAATAAGACATAAGAGAGCACGGGTGTCCATGTGTTCCTCGCGCTGTTGAGCCCCGTTCCCCCAGATCGTCTCATCCGCCCAGAGATGTGAGCTGAGTCCGTTCATTCATTCGTTCTTCTTTCCCACCCTCTTTTTCTTGCGCTTGCCCACCTTGTGTCTTTCACCACGACCTGTGTGAATCTGTTCTGTGCCTGGTTCACCGTGACTTTTGAATGAATAGCTCACAGCAGGGTCTGTGAGATGCAACCGTCTTAACGTCCACTCTTTTCTCATTCATTCTTTGGGACGCTCTTTGCCCTCGTCCGGCCCTTCTTTCTCGTTTCTTGATTCTCTTTCTTGTGCCATTTTCTCTGCTCCCCCCTTTTTCCTCGCCTTCTTTCTCTCTTTGAAGCTTATGCCTTCCTTCTCACAAGATGGCTGCCCTAGCTTCGGAGTATCTGTCGGAAATCCTCGAGCCTGAAAAGTTTGCCGCGGCGATCTTTGGTGTAACACTCACATTCACCATCCTGTCGACAAATGCGGTCGGTTTTCGAACGTGGATGAGGCTGCGGCGCAAGCAGCTTGGCAACGATGACTACCTCATGTGCGCGGCAATGGTAAGTTTTTACTCCTTCCGGAGAGGTATTTTGAAAGCCGTCTGGCTGGCGCTGAGACGTCAATACTGACGGCACTTGTTGCTGTATAGATGGTCAATCTCGTACAGAATGCACTTGTGATGCACGGCACATTTGTGGGCATAGGCTCGCCAGATTCAAAGCTCAACTCTGAGATTGAGCAAGAGGGGAGAGAGGTCAGTGGCTCGATGCTCGCTTTGCCGCGCAGCCTGAATCTTGAAGTTGACCCTTGCACCCGTCTTTTCCCAGTATCTCTTCCTCTGGCAGATTTTTTACGCTATCAGCCTGGTCTTCATCAAAACCAGCATCCTCACCACACTGAAGCGCGTCGACACCAAGAGACGCTTCATCTATGCCATCTGGGGCCTCATCGCACTCGTCATCGTGCTATGCGTTGCCGTCATCATCACCCTGCTGGCCAAGTGCAGGCCCATCCAAGCCAACTGGACTGGCAATGGAACCTGCATGGACTCGGACATCTTTGTCGCCCTGGCCAAGACGGGGTATGCGCTCGATGTCGTGACGGATCTCGCCATGGCTGTCATCTCAACGATGCTGCTGTGGGGCCCGGAGCTCAGCGTCACATCGAAGGTCACGACGGGCCTTGCCCTTGGACTTGGTGCCATGTACGTGTCAATCTTTTGTCGTTATGATCGCTTTGTGCTAACAAGAATCCCAAATGAACAGTGCGGCGATTGCATCAGTGGTGCGCACCGTCTATACTGACGCCTACAGTTCGGACGACAATTATCTTTACAGCACTGGCAAGATCGTGCTGTGGACTGTGGTCGAGTGCAGCTTGGGCATTATTGCTGGTTCATTGCCCATGCTGAGACCCGCTCAGCGCAGCCGGGCTCACGACGAGAAGATTGAAGAGCTGGAAATGAACAGGAGCGATGCCGACTTCAGGATTGCGGTGGCGGAGGCGGCAGGAACCGTACATCAACATTGTGGTGGGCCAAGGTCCCCTTGACAGGCGTTCTGGTGGTACGGCCTTAGGATTTGAGGGGGAGATATTCAGCAGCTGGACTGATCTGCTTTGGGATGTTTCATGACGCAACGTCACTTTTCCATGGTTTTATGGCGATAGAAATACGGGACTTTGTTGGTTTGGTGCTTTTCCCCCCGCAGAAAATGAACAGAACTCTTTGAGAAGGTGTTTATACCAATTGAGATGTCGGGTTTCCTCTGTAACTGATAGCTGATGTAGGCTCAGTCATCTAGTAGACCCACAGTCCAGTGCACAATCCTTTCCATGCCCTGGCCCTTGATAGCACTGACAGGTATGGCGGCGCAGTTTTTGATCCAAGCACCCTCAATCCCACTCGGATGTGGTTCATCGCCGTTGCTGACTTTGGTCAAGTACTCCCGTAGCTCTTTGAAGTTCTCCTTGGCGCCGGGGAGGTCACCCTTGGTGCCAATGACAAACCACGGCTTGGCCGCAATGTGAAGACCTCTCTGGTTCTCAGGAGCAGATGGGTACTCTGCATGAATGGGCCATTCAAGACCCCATCCTGCCACCGACCTGTCCGCTCCTACGCCAAGGTCATACTCGATGCGTGCCTCGCGTTCGCGGTCCATTGCTTCTTCTTCACGCATCTGCGCATATAGGCCAACCTCGTTCCACAGCGACTTCAGTGCCTCAACAGCGTTGCCAGCACTCAAGTCAATGACAAAGGCCAGCACACCTGCTCGCTCTACATGACGCAAAAAGGCAATACCGAGGCCTCTGTCCAGGTGGGCCCCCTCAATCAAACCGGGAATGTCTGCGACAGTGAAATTCGTCCTTTGGCGCACATCCACGTCGCCCTCCCAGGTTTCATCAGGTTCTTGTCGGTGGTAGCTTTTCACAATCGGTTGGCCTCGATGGTTGTCCAAGACAACGGTGCCAATGTTGGGCTGCAGCGTTGTAAAGGCCCATGCGCCAACGCGTGCGCGACTGTTTGTCAAGGCTCGCGTGAGGGTGCTTTTTCCTGCGTTCGGCAAACCCACCAGTCCAACATCAGCCAGCAGCTTCAGCTCCAGCTCGATTTCCATCGAGAGAGCCTTGTCGCCAGTCGTGGCATACAGTGGTCTTGGGATCTCCCTAGAGACAAAATGGGGGTTGCCAAGCCCGCCAAGAGCACCTGCAGCGAGCAGAATGGGCTTCCGAGTAGGTCTTGAGAGATCCAACTGAATGGGTGCTGGAGGTTGAGCAAGGATTTTTTCGCGTTTGGGAAGGTCGGGCACCCAGATCTTGCGCTTCTGCGAGGACGATATGCCTGGGTACAACACCCACTTCTCAATCTCTGGGTTGTCGTAATGTGTGTCTTCAGCCGAACGAGCTGTCGGGTCGTTCTCGGATTGCTCGCTTTGTGCTGCAGCTATGCGTCTGGCCGTCCGTGCAGCGCGCCTGCGAAGTTCGTCTTCTGCTTCGGGGTCCTCTCGGCTGATCTCTCGGACCACGGTTCCTACAGGCACGGTGATGATGATGTCCTCGCCCCGCCTGCCTGACCTGCTACTTCCCTGACCATTGGCGCCCCGCGGAGCTCGGAAGAACTGGCGCCGTGCCAGCTTATGGAGAGATGTCTCGCCGTACGCGGCTTGAATATAGATGCTGCCGCCATGGCCGCCGTCGCCTCCATTGGGTGGCCCGTCAGGCAAGTAGGCGTCACGGGCGAAGCTGATACAGCCACGACCACCGCTACCAGCAAAGAGCTTTAACTTGGCCTTGTCGGCAAAATTGGTAATATGATAGTCGTCCGGGCTGGGATTGAGTCTCGAGGAGGACGAAGTTGCGTCAGGTGTTGAAGTCTCGGTGATATGGTGTCTGATTGTGACGGAGCTGCCCAGCCTCGAAGCTTTGGAGAGGAACAGAGACGGGTAGAGGAAGGGCAGGAAGGCTGGAGGGCCTCCTGTACAGCGTGGTGCCATTTCCAGATGGCCGCTGAGCTGTCGAGGGAGTTTGCTTGCCGCCGTGGCGCAAGGGGTCGTTCAAGCAGCCAGCAGCGAACGTTTGACAAAGTCGGGAGGCGAAGCGGATGGGAAATTCTGGGGAGCTGTGATGATAAGATAAGAACTTTGTGACTGATACAACACCCTGGGTGTGAGCTTTGTCAGCAATCTACACGCCCCACAGCTGTCTGCAACCCCGCGCAATCAATCAATTTCGAACTCCACGATGCCTTCATCCACCCCTCAATCTACACTCACACCGTTCCAATTTCTCTGGCCGTTCGGGGCTCTGGACCGTATTGATTATCTGCCACATGATCATGTGCCAATCTTAAAAGGAGCCCGCTGACAATGCAGCCAATCTGCAGGAGCTGGGCCTCGTCAGGCTCGGAAAGTGTGTCGCCTCGCTGCCCCGGGCTGCAGGTTTTCCAAGCTTGTCTCTTGTCCCTGCCGCTCGTGCGGCTCTTGGCCACTCGCTCTGCATAGCTCACGGTCCTCTGCAGTGGAGTGGAGACAGCCCAAGCACGCCGCAACTGCTGTCTTACCCTCAGCCTGTAGGCTGTCTTCGTCCACAGAACTGCTGTCCATCTTCGTGCGACTTGATTGCCAGGGTTGAGCTTTCTTCTGCTGCCGCCGTCCTAAACGCCCGTTGCAAGGTCTGGAATATGGCCGGGACCGTGGTGATGCATATGGCCGGTTGCAGCAAGATGGCAAGCCATTTGCTCGTTTCGCCTGTCCACCTCGTCTCTTGAGAAATGCTGTCAAGGCTCATTCGAGCCTCACCCTGCACGTCGAATGTCGTGAACAAAACAGATGGAAGACGGAAAGAGGCAGGGCGCAATGCTTCGAAAGGCTGTTGGGGCCCGCTCGCTGCCCAAGTACGTCTGAAAGGGCTTCTTGCTATTGGGCACCTGCAAGATGCGACGACTTGGATGCTGCATAAGGGCCGCAACGCTTGTCACCGCATTCGAGCCACGACTCACCTGTGGCTCAAGGCTAGTGTGAACAGTCCAGAAACCCCGGCATCTCAGGACAGCCGTGGTCTGAATGTCTTTTTGAACTTTCTACAACTTCCCGCGACCCCCGGGCCCGTCTCTTCACATCGACGCTCGTCTTGTTGTCACGGACCGTGCTGTACCAACAGCGATATTGCTCTTGCTGTACGTAGACTTTCCTTACTTTTGCAATTGTTTCCTCTTTTCGCTGGGCAAGTGTACCACGGCGAGGCCCGAGGCTGGTTTTCCGCTGAATAGGTTCGGGAGCGGAGACACGGTCATGCTTCCGAGACTACGAGACTCTCTCCTTGGAATTACCCTACCACTCTCCTGACAATTCAATCACCAATACCGCTTGGGGTTGTTGGTCTCTCACAAGTACAAATCATGTTGTGCGAACAACCACGCCGAGTCCAGTGCCATCACACGCTCCTAGTCAGTCCAACAGGAGGAAGCGAGTGGTGGTCAGTGTCGCCATCCAGTTGGCCATGTCTCGCGGTCGGTGCTGCTACTGCACCTGCACACCTCGCCGCGAACGTGCATTGACTGGAGATCCATTCGATTTTCCACTGTCTTGCCTGACTTGCCGCCGCTGTGGTGTACCTCTCGCCTGGCACGTCCTAGCTATGTTGTCCGTCCATATTGCCTCTAAAACCTTGCTGGCCCTTGTCTCCTCTCCGCTCTCGGTTCTCATGCGTCTCTCGCATTTGCCTTCGACTTTGCACACATTGCCAAACAAAAGCTTTCACAATCAGCCTCTCTTATACTCTCTTGAGATGTGAAACGACGAGCAATGAAGCTGCTGAAGTGCTCGTCCTCTGCATTCTCAAGATTTCAATTCTCTTGTATAATCCCTAACTGCATTCTATGAAGCGATTTTGTTTCTTTATGATTTTGATTCATCTCTGTATCACCGCTTTCCGTCTATTCTTGGCGCAAAACGGGCCTCTTTGTGCACTTTACCTACTTATATCGCTTCTCGTAAGCTTCAGTAACGGCATACTGAATCATGTATTCTATCAGGGAATTCTATCACCAACCACTTCCGCCTAAGAAAGTAACGGCCAAGATGGATCCAGACTGCGCAATATGTCACGCTCCAGCAACGCTGAAGTGTGAGTGTGAAGCAAAGAGTCTCGAGACAGCCATTCGCCAGGCCGAAGCACGGATGATGCAAAACATATGTAATGATATCAGGTATTACAATTTATTATACTGCCGCTTGTTCTCTTTTGATGCGCTACGAGCGAGCGAATCAAAACTTTGGCACGGACAAAGTGCACATCTCGGAACAGTCCGCTGACAGCGCACTTTCTGCAGAACTTGGGTCAGAGAACACGCACAGGACTCCATCCTTCGATATTTTGGTGCCTTATCAGACGCGCGCAAAGCAGCCCACGCGGCACACATCAACCGCATCACACAGCATGCCGCGATATACTTCAGCGCACCACCACACCCGAGTGAAATAGAGGATGCCCAGCGCGAACTGAAGCGCGCCATCGATGAGGATTGGCAGGTTTCGGTACAACGGTACCCAGAAGTTTTGCAATACTACTACGGCCTAGGTTTGTTGTGCAGATTCCTTGGTTTCCTTCCTTGTGATTCCTCTTGACTGAGTGCGTACAACCACAGTCGATTTTACTGTGCCAGATGAGGACGCACCAAGCATTCAGAGCCCTCCTCTTCTCGCCGGCATGCGCCAGCCGCTGCCCAAGCGAAGGATGGGCGGTGTCGATACCAGCGCCGCCACAATCGCATCAAGCCGCAATTACCACATGGAGAGGATACCGTCGAGTTTTGCGCCTCCGCGATTAGAGAGCCGTACGCCAGGACCTTCAGAAATGGATCGGCGACGCTCATTCAGTCGACTTCCACCGCATCCAGCCAATTACTATCCGCATGGACCCTATCAGTATTAATTGCAGAGAGTAGCCAAGCCTTGTCATTGTTGAAGCATAGGTCCATGTGGTGATATGCCACGACTTGGACCGACATACTCATCACCGGCATCGCTTCGCAACCGCAGGCCGCGAGGCATACTCACTCGACCAGTTGCTTTCATAACAATCATTCCATATCTTGCATAGCCGGAGTGCTTTCATCCAGAGCATCAAGTCAGCATGGCATTGTTTCCTCGTTACCAAGATGGTGTATTTCTCGCGCTCAATTTCGTGCTTGGCTGCAACAAGACAGCAGACCAACGCCTATTTCTATTCGGTATTGACTCTGTCTCCACTATCTTGGCTTTCAAAGAGTCTTCATTCGTGTTAGTGGCGTTCAGTCTTGGTTGCCTTTGGCATACAGATCCGAGCCGGTGTACGGATTGTTACATTTTGTAAGTTGGATAGCATGTCACGTTTCTCTTCGTGGTTTTGGGGATTCTGGCATCTTGCTGCCAAAGTCAGAGCGCTCAAGTCTTTCCTGTTATTCGCTGGGCAAATACCCACGGAGCACGTACCATTTCCATACGAGCCAGTCTCCCTCGATTTGACGAAGATCAAGGTGTCCGACGACACATGACGAGCGACACCATATAATTTTGCCAATTCTCGAGGCTCCATCACTGCACTACTACGTGTCTACAGTCCCAACCACCGTGCTTTGATAATGGTCAACTCGGATGTTGTGTTTAATTGGAGCAATATAGAATGTTGGAAAACAGTCGATATCTGATTTAGTAAGCTAAAATGTGACAGAAAGTTATACTGGGGCTACCAAATAGCGATCCATCAAGCAGTGAACGATGCGTAGCACTGCAATTTTGCTCTTTGTTCGCCAGTGAAAAGGCTGCTCTGGAGAAATTGGGTGAGACGTCTTACCGTAGCGGCCCCACGTGGTCGTGTTCTTTGCCCGAAACAGCTACCCAAGCCACCAAATGCAGCTGTCCATAGGTCCTGGCACCACTGGAGGCACACTATAGCGTAATGGCTTCCAGGGGTTTTACTGAAGCCTGCCGCTGCTGTGCCCAGTGTGCTTAGCGGCACCGTCATTTGCATTCCTACCGCCTGCATCTTGATTGCCGACGACGGAACTGTACCCATCTCTGACCTCAATACGCCACTCCCAGTCCGAGCTGCCGTAACCAAACCACCACGACAGACTCTGCACGCAGACTGGCGCAAACATCCAGTCCCTTCTTCCACCACCGACCACCCGATCCCTCTCTCCTCGCGATCGCTCACAGAATAATAACGCAACCTCCCAATCGACTCAGCCTGAGGGTAGCCTTCGTGACAAGGCTCTCTTGCTCGCCTTGGTCTCCCCAATGCCTACCGAAGTTGACGCCGATTGTCGCTTCCAATGCTCCGGGCTGTCTAACCCTTAGTTAGACCAGCCCACGATCATTTACGAATGTAGCCTTTTCCGCAACTATCTTGCACCTGCTACAACAATCCTACCGCGGTCCACCAACCATGGATCGCGCTAGAAAACGTGAGGGGTCCTACCAACTCGGCCCGAGAGACAGAGAGACGCTGCGCATAAAGGGAGGGCACTGACACGGTGCAATTCACAGGTGAACTGCGTTCTTTGAACGAGCGCGCATGGGCTGGAGAGACTGGTGAGTTGTAGCTTCGATTTTTTGTGCTTTTATCCCTCAGTGACTGCGACAACCACCACTAACATCTTGTCTTGGTAGATCTTTTCGAAGTCAGCAATTCCCTCGATTCGAAACTTGCAAAGCACACGGCCTTCATCAAGCGTCTGCGCACTGCTGTTACCGCCGCCACTCTGTCGACTTTTATCCAGGAAGTTCGAACCCTCAGCCTGCACCGGTACCTGTCCGAGATCATTTCCGCCTGTTACGAAGGTCTTACCAAGCTCAAAGCTACTGGCGGAGATGTTGAAGCCGGAGTCGAAATCGTCAGTGCCCTCCACCAGCGCTTTGGGCCCCAAGAATTTACTATGCAGCTTGGTTGGCAACTGGGCCGCGGCATAGCTACTCTTGACAAGAGTTACCTCAAGAGCTTGCCTCCCGATGTCCGTGAAAAGGAGGAGAAACAACGCCCGATCCGCCAGAAAGCCCTGCTTCGAGTCATAACGGAACTATGGTTGGTTGGCGCTCTGCGAACCCTCGACGATGTGGTCCCCGATGATACGGTGAAGGTCGCCTCGGCCAAAGTCCCCGAGCTGAAGCCCAAAAGCAGTAAGGGAGGCGGCGCTGAGCCCTTTCCTTTGGAGGTGCTGAAAGACTTGTTGGGCCACGATCGTGATCACACCAATCTGCCTCTACTCGTAACCTTCGTCAAGACCTTTAGCTGGGACATCCTGGGCATGAGGAAGGCTGCCGGCACTGAGGGCCGACGAGCTTTGGACGATGAAGGTGCTGGCAAGCCCGCAGAGGCTTCTGCAGACCAGGAAGAAGGCGAGCTTCCCACTGATGACCCTCCATTGATCTCCCCGGATATACAAGAGCGCTTCAAAAATATTCTCAAGCGTTACTTTGAAGACGTCAAAGCCCATCTGGTTCGCGATCAAAAGGCTATATTCAGTCAATCTCGCAGGAACGCGGAGGCCTATGTCAAATCCGGAGAGGTCTTTGAAGACCGCCAGGCAAATTTTGAAAAACAAGTAAAGGCTCAGGAGCGTTTGGTAGCCAATGCGCAGATCCTGGCAGACACCTTGGGCCTTGATATGCCAGAACTCAAGGATGGAGACGGTGCGAACTCGAACACCAATGGATCCATTGGTATCGTCAAGGCCGGCGAATATCTGCGAGGACCTGGCGACGCAGCCGGTCAATGGCAAGACGAAGACGAACGCCGCTTCTATGAAAACCTGGCCGATTTGAAGGGCAAGGTTCCCGGTATCCTGCTGGAGGATGGCAAAAAGAAGAAACCCGAATCCGATGAACAGGTCGGTAAAAAGGCTGACTTGTCGGAGAATGGCGAAGCTACAAAGCCTGTCGATACTTCTTTGGATGATCAGTCCACTGCGATTGCAAATAAGACTATTGGTGCTCAGGTTGATGCCATCATTCTACGCCTGCCGGATCTGACGCACAAGGATATCATCGACCAGACTGCCATCGACTTTTGCTTTCTCAACTCCAAAGCATCCAGGAACCGCCTGATCAAGGCTCTGACAGATGTCCCAAAGAACCGTGGTGATCTTCTACCATCTTGGGCTCGACTGATTGCTACGCTGGGCCAGTATATGCCTGATATTCCAAGGGGTGTTATCGAATACTTGGACGCAGAATTTCGCAGTCTGCAAGTCCGCAAGAGCAAAGAGTTCCTTGCCCAGGTCCGCATTGTCAACATTCGGTACCTTGCCGAGCTGACCAAGTTTGGCATTGTCCCAGAGCACACTGTCTTTCATTGTCTCAAGGTCTGCTTGGATGACTTCTCCAAGATGAACATCCAAATCATTTGCGATTTATTAGAGAACTGTGGTCGCTATTTGCTTCGCAATGCTGATACAATGCCGCGCATGAAGTCCTTCATGGACACTCTTCAGCGCAAGAAGTCGGTCCAGCACATTGGGCCCGCCGAACGAATGCTCATCGAGAATGCTATTTACTACGTCGACCCGCCCGAGAGACCAGCTATTGAGCAAAAGATTCCTACCCCGCTGGAATTGTTTGTGAGAAAGCTGCTCTATATTGACCTGTCCAAGCGTACGCTCGACAAAATCGCACGACAGATCCGCAGGATGCACTGGGAAGAGGCAGAGGTGAGTTTGGCGGGTACTACTCATTTTATGCAGTGCTGATATTTCTCTCCTCATCTAGGTCCGACAGGTACTTGAGAAAGCTTTTTCGAAACCTGGAAAGGTCAAATATAGCAACGTACATCTGCTTGCTTCCTTGCTGGCGCACCTTTACAGGTACAAGACCGACTTTGTCGTCCGAGTCATTGACAATATTATCGAATCCGTTTCCGTCGGCCTGGAGCAGAATGATTTCAAGAACAACCAACGACGTATCGCAGAAGTCAAATACTTGGCTGAAATCTACAATTACCGATTGGTCGAGCATGCTGTCGTCTTTGATGTCATGTACAGAATCATGACATTTGGGCACGGCGGCCCACCGGTCCCCGGTCGCTTTAATCCGTTTGATTTGCCTGACGACTTTTTCCGCATCCGTCTAATCTACTTCATCCTAGAAGCCTCAGGTGTCTACTTCAACAAGGGCGCCGCGGGCAAGAAGTTGGACTACTTCCTCTCATTCTTCCAGGTTTGTTCTGCCTCGTGGATCCCGGTGAAGTCTTGCTAATCTGTTGCGCAGTATTACATCTTCACCAAGAACCCTCTGCCGATGGACATCGAGTTCCTCGTGCACGATGTTTACACTGGCACTCGGCCTCAGTGGAAGCTTGCGTCTAACTTTGAAGAAGCAAGCAAGGCCTTCCAGCTCGTGCTTGCTCAGGATAGGAAAGCAGCGGGTCTTGAAGAGCTAGAGCTAGAAGACCAAGAGGATGAGCCTAGCGGCCCCTCGACAGAAGATGAGCTCGCGGACGGTGATGCTGATGACGATAGCGGTGCCTCTGATGACGGAGAAGGTGTCGAGGACGAAGGCGAGGATGAAGAGCAACATTCATCGGACGAGGAGTCCGATGATGAGGCTATCATCGTCACCAGACAAGAAGAAGAGTTCGATCCTGAATGGGACGCAGACTTTGAGCGAGAGTACGCCAAGATGATGTCCGAAAGTTTGGAGTCTCGAAAGCTCGAAAGACGTACCGTCTTTGACGTTGCTCTGCCTGTCCGCTCAAGGGCTCGTGATCCTGTCGCATCGGGTGATCAAGCCGACGGTAGCACCGAACCTCCTGCTCCCAAGATGGCCTTCTCTGTGCTTACCAAGAAGGGTAACAAGCAACAAGTGAGTGCTCAGCATCCTGCAAGGGGAGGAAGCATTTCTGACTTGTTACAGACACGGACGCTAGAGCTTCCCACCGACTCCCAGTTTGCGGTTGCTATGAGAACCCAACAACAGGCCGAACGTGAGGAACAACAGCGCATCAAGAATCTGGTGCTGAACTTGGATCTCCGCGAGAACGAAGATGAGAGCAGTGAGTGATCTGATATATCTATCTACAATCACAAATTGAGTCATTAATAACCATCTTCAGACCACGACGCCAAGCCCATCTCACATCATCACAATCATCGTCTGGAGAAGCCTAACAAGGGCCAGGCGCAGCGTGGCAGAAAGCTTCAATTTGAGGACTTTGAATGGTATGAGCCCTCCCCTGGTGAACCCAATTTATGACTGTTCCCAAGAGGCATGATTGTCGATGATCGATGATCGCCAAAGCGAGCGTTGAAGCCCGAAGGTGTTTTGCTTATGCTGACTTCTTGAACGCATTAACGGATACAGGACTTGATCAAAAGATTGCCAAGAAATGAGTTGATTCACCGAATGATACGAACACGGCCTTGTACACAGGGATTGTCGGATTCCGTGGTGTGTGATGACCTTTCGACCGCAACCACCACAGATGGCCATTCACACATGTCGTCTGTCCAGCAAGGTGCTCAGATCACGCCCGAAGCTCTGTGTTACACATATGAGCATGACAGCCGCAAGAGATATACGAGTGCCTTCCTCTTTGGATCAGTGCCTCTTTTGCCTGACCAAGATCATGTTGTGCGAGCACACTGGTTGATTCTATTAGCTAAAGCACTGGCCACGGAGGTTTTGGGGGGTCCGAGGCTACTAAGACTCGCAAAGTCTCTGTGAGCCACGCGCAAAGTATTGACAGGTAGCACCTCGAGTCATATCCTACAGGTGCTCTGTTTTTGTTTGTGGCTAAAACAGAAGGAAAGTATGCAAAATCAGCAGCAGGCCCGGCATATCTCATCTCGGAACCCGAATGTGATTTAATGAGGGTCTGTTTGCAGCTATCGACTTACTTCGGACTGCTTGATATTGCGCAGACACGTGGCGAATGAGAGAGTGCCCGGATATTGAGTCTGGCTATGTTTCGATGTTGTGCTATTCTATTTTACATGTCTTATTGATTTAACCTGAAAGCTGAAAGCTTCAACCTTGTTGGTTGCTCGACCCATGATGCAGTTTAGAGGTTGGCGGAGGCAGCACGTAAATAACAAGTATGTGATCGTTTTGCCAGGGTTTTTTATTTTATTGAAAAGTGTTGGCTTTGCGGTACAAGTGGGTTTGCATGCTTGTCTATGGTAATATGCCACCGTCGACTTGCCAAATTTAGGTGCGAGTGAAGCAGTTTTTGTGTCACTCAGTCTATATTCCGGCGCACTAGTCCCGGCTTCACTCTATGCCACTGTTTGGCAATGATCGCCTTGCCAATTTCATGCTTCACATTTGCTCAAGAAGTGTTTCTGGGACAGGCTCGGAAAATATCCATCTCCTAGCAATCGTGTTGTTGGTTGCTCTGGACCGCCACGCACTGGCAGCAACTTACCTACCTACTTGGACAGCCGCGCAGCCATTACGTGCGCAAGTAAGCACTAATTACTCGCCGTTCACCAACAAATGAAACAATATCTAAACCAGTTTAGCGGGTTCACCCTGAGCTTTTTTTCGGTTTGGAGACTGAAACATCTCAAGTTTGTATCACGCCCTAATGTATATACGTAGGTAGGTACTCGTCTTGTTGCCTGTGTTGGTTTACTGCTTGGTACACATGTATCTACACAGCTAATGGAACCGATTGAATCAGTTGAGACTGAGATGGTTGATCGAGTGAGAAATTAGTGTAATGTATGTCGAAGTCTTGTTTCTATATACGAAGGCCGAATGGCTCAATCTCGGGGTCTCGTCTCTGGTTGCATGGTTTGGAGTTCTGCAAGCTGGAGCCTGCACAACTGGATCAGTATGAGTAGGAAATACAAATATGGTGGCTTTAACGGTTGGATCATGCACATATATATATATATATATATATATATATATATATATATATATGTGTGTGTGTGTGTGTATTATGATACTTCTGTATGGATTCCCAAGGTCATTGATTGTGTTAGGACTTGGGCCTGGTTTTGAGGCACCAAAGAATGTCACGGAGTAGAGTGTGGAGATTCAAATGAGGTTGTACATAGCTTGTGAGCTCACTAGGTGGTCTACTCTCGAATTTGCTTTTCCCGGGCTCTTGGAAACTTAGCAATCTTCTGTTGATTGATAAACTTGTGGCGTTTAGTGACCGCGGTGGCTTTCAGGGTAAGTGAACATTGAGTCCAAGGTCCCGAGGTTGTGGTACGTTGTCCGGGCGGACTTGGAAGTTGCGGTAAAGACAAACTTACACACGCTGAAAACGAAGACAGTCGAGACAAGTGCTACTGTGAATTGAATGATGCACAGCCTGTCGGTCGCATGATGGGACTGCCTTTGAGTCTCCAGGCGGATTAGACGCGCGTTCACGCGTCGAGACGAGGCTATGCTTAAGCGTGCTGCAGCGACAATGCGTATTACTGTACAATACAAGTAACGAGAAGAGGAATGTACATAAAGGAGGAGGCAGATAAGTGCGACTATTCCAGATTTTCCTTCCCAAGGTTTTCTCTTTCCAGATTGACGGTCGAGCACGGGCTTTCGACTGTAAGGCGAGTGTCGTGTAATCCAATCGTACTGACCAGGCATACCTCGAAAGATTTGCGAGAAATTTGAGAGCGCTTCGAGTACTTAGCACTCTGATTCGACTGGTTTGCTGTGCTTCTTTGGTCTTTTGGGGCTACACGAGGTGCTGCTTGACCCCACTGACCTGCAGTGAGGGCGACCACCATGGCCGCCATGCATTGATAACGATGAGGGTGTTTTGGTTTCCGTTGACTTTTCTATGCTACAGCACTCTTTGTGTATTATGGAGATGCGAGTTGATCACTCACGCAAGCCACATGAGATGAAGATGAAGATGAAGGTCCTCTTGTTCTGTATTTGTGGTCTGAGTCCGAGATTCCTTTTTTTGGGTCTGGGAGTTTCTTCCCAGGCCGAGAATTTGTACGACATGCTCTTTTCTCGGGTTGAATCTTTTCTCTTTGAATCCGCAAGACCGAGAAAAGGACAGCAAGACGTAATTGGCGAGGCACGGAATCCCGAGGAAGCGCGCGCCTCTCCAGCTTGAGTTGGGCGACCGTTGGGTTTCATCGGAAAGACTTGAGTATTCTCCTTTTCACTGAGACACTTATGCTCTCCCAACCGCCAACCAGAGTCACTTAGCACATTTTGACGTTTCTTTTCCCACTTTGATATTTTTTCTGAGACAGCCCAGCCAACAGCGAAGCAAGCCCCCTCTTGCATGCATCACTCACCCTAAACTCCTTTTTCTCCTCCTCTTGCCTCGCGTCCGTGTCTTCAAGTCATTGTTGAAAATCTCGTCGGCGATATCATTTGGCCTGTAACGCCGTTCACTAGTCGGTCTCGTGTTGTCAGCTTGTCTATTACTGCGTTTGAAGACTATTTGTGCTCTGCGACTGCGCAAATCGGAAAAGGAAGAAAAAAAAGGGAAACAAGAACGTAAAGAAAGAAAAGCGACTAACGCAAGATCGCACTCGCATGTGGCTTGCTCTCCGTGAAAAGCGAACAGCGAATTCGCTGCTCCTGGTTGGGTCACGAAGGAAACGCAACACCGCAGGGCAGCACTGCAACCAGCCGAATAACCGAACGAACTGCTCCCCAAACACGCATACATACACAAGCACACCTTATCCTTTTTTCTTCTTCTGTCTTCCCGAAAGCGTTCAGCTGCGGACGACTGTGCGGTGCGGTACAGATACATACTCTTACATTGGTTTTCCCTTGCTGAATTTTCAGGAACTAAGGAGCCATGCCAACGCGTTGGACAGGAAGGGTCTGAGTTTTGGACGGCTGCCTTGTCTCTGCGCTGCCTGGCTGCTCTCATAGCTTTTTGCCTTTTGCTCAAGCAGCCTTCTGCGTCAAACGAACGACATTTCTGGAAAACAGCAGCACCATACGGCTTCTGGTTTGGACAGCAAGCAGTGTTTGGGGCGGCATCTTGCAACCCGTCAAGATGGCTGTATCATGGGCTGTCAAGGATGTGAGTTGGACACAACGACTATGCCTCTGTTTTTCTGTCTTGCTCTGTCTCGTCATGTCCGAGAATCACGCTCATTGAGAAGCAAAGACTGACTTGCATTCCACTCTGCAGATTGTCTATACGGCCATTGTCGGCTTGGTGATGCTGGCTGCCCTTCTCGAATGGTTCCTGTGGATTGGCGCATTCATGTACTGTCTATGGAAGGTCTTTCGAAAGTCCGAGCATTGGACGGTCAACGTCCTGGCAGTTCTGATCTCGGTCGCCTTTCTGCTTCTCAGGTCAGGTCACCCTCCCAATCTTGCCATCTTGTTCGCCGTGACTGACCCAGATTGCGCAACAGAGTCATCTTCTTGCCCATCATGGTCGTCACGCTCCCACTGCCCAGCCAGATCGTTCAGTACTGGCCTGAAAAGATGGTCTCGTTCCTCATGTGGTTCGCCTTCTGGTCCTTTGCCGGCCTGCTCACCATCCCGTGGCTCTTTTGCGTCTACTATCTCGTCACACACCAACTCGGCCGCACCAAGCGCATCAAGCAGCTCCTGGACGAAGACTCGGCGCCCAAAGTCGTCATTGTGATGCCCTGCTACAAAGAAGACCTCGACGTGCTCTTGACGGCCGTCAACTCTGTCGTCGAGTGCGACTACCCGCCCTCATGCATCCACGTCTTCTTGTCGTTTGACGGCGACCAGGAAGACGAGCTATATCTCAACCTCATCCAGAGCCTCGGCGTGCCACTGACCCTCGAGTCGTACCCGCGAAGCATCGACGTTGCCTACAAAGACGCACGCATCACCGTCTCGCGGTTCCCGCACGGCGGCAAACGCAATTGCCAGAAAGCCACCTTCAAACTCATCGACAAAGTCTACAGCGAGTACCTCAAGCGCAACGACAACCTCTTCATCCTCTTTATCGACTCGGACTGCATCCTTGACCGCGTCTGCCTGCAGAACTTCCTCTACGACATGGAGTTTTCTCCCGGCAACAAGCGCAACATGCTCGCCATGACAGGCGTCATCACCTCCACCACCAAGAAGCACAGCATCCTCACCTTACTGCAGGACATGGAGTACATCCACGGGCAGCTCTTTGAGCGCACCGTCGAGTCCGGCTGCGGCTCCGTGACCTGCCTCCCCGGCGCGCTCACCATGCTGCGCTTCAGCGCATTTCGGCGCATGGCCAAGTACTATTTCGCCGACAAAGCCGAGACGTGCGAAGACCTCTTCGATTTCGCAAAGGACCACCTGGGCGAAGACCGCTACCTCACGCACCTCTTCATGATCGGCGCCAAGCAGCGGTACCAGATCCAGATGTGCACGTCGGCCTTTTGCAAGACCGAGGCCGTGCAGACGTACAAGTCGCTTGTCAAGCAGCGCCGGCGGTGGTTTCTGGGCTTCATCACCAACGAGGCGTGCATGTTGACTGACTGGCGGCTGTGGACGCGCTATCCCGTGCTGGTGCTGTACCGGTTTGCGCAAAACACGATCCGCACGACGGCGCTGCTCTTCTTCATCATGGTGCTTGCGCTGCTGTCGACAGAGAAGTCGATTGATAATTTGCCCGTCGGCTTCATTGCCATTTCGCTGGGTCTGAACTGGCTCATGATGATCTACTTTGGCGCCAAGCTGCGCCGGTACAAGATTTGGCTGTACCCGCTGATGTTTGTGGTCAATCCGTTTATGAATTGGTATTACATGGTTTACGGCATCTTTACTGCTGGGCAGCGCACCTGGGGAGGGCCGAGGGCGGATGCTGGCGCCGCGGATAAGAACACCACTGTCCAAGAGGCCATCGAGCATGCGGAGCAAACGGGTGATGACCTCAATGTCGTGCCCGAGACATTCATACCCGCCGTTATGGCACAGCTGGAGGAGCAAGAGGGCAAAGTGAGCAGCGACGAAGCCCTTACCACAGCCATCGCCGCCACCATCCCCACCACCACCACCAACAGTACCAACAACACCAGCACCAAGGAAAATGCCATCAACAATACCCAGGCCAGCAACACCGTCGCCGCAGCTCCAGACAGGAGAACAAGCAGGCGCAAGAGCAGGAGTAGCAGACGCGATGGACTCGGCAGGCAGCGTAGCGTGCTGCAGCCGCCTCCACAGGTCGAAGGGTTATTTGCTGCGCCGCAGAGAACCGCGGGCGGGTTTTATAAGTACCTCGACCCTGCAGGAGACTCGAGCGGCAGCGGAGACTTTTCCTCGTCCTCTACCACGGCGAATAGAGCGCATTATCGTCGCGTCGGTGGCGGTGGCGGTGGCGGTGGTAGTATGAACGGTCATGGTCATGGCCATAGTCAAGGTGGGCGCCGGCAGACAGGCACTGGGAACAGACCCAGAGCAGCGACTGCGCCATCTGGCGGAGCCGCAACAAAGACCGGGAGCGGCGAGCACGCACGCAATGGTGCCGGCGGTGGTGTTGCCGATGACTCGGACGAGAGTTTCCTGACGAGCTCAGAGGGCTACGACAAGGGCAAAGGGCCGCTGGCTCCTTATTTTCCACATCTCAACTACCACAGCGCACAGCCACAGCGTCAGATGCCCGCGTACAGAGACGAGCCTAGCTCGCCCGTGTATGTGCCGAGTGGAACTCCGCCAAGGGTTGAGAATCATGAGTTGCCGCGTATGAACGAGGAAGACCGACGCAAGTACGAGATGGCGCATGCGAACCAGGTCAGCACATTCATGGCACAAAGAGCGCGGATACAGCAGCAACAAGAGGCGCAGCAGCACCAGCAACGGCAGCCACAACAACTGCACCAGCCACGGAACCGTGTCTATGACTATGTGCGCATGGAGAGCGGCGCACACTCTGATAGTGAGACGGTGGCGATGCAGGAGGGCGGATATGCAGAGACGTTACCTGGCACGCCGGTGAACGCGATGGGAACAGGCGGGACCACGCCAACCAGAGCCGAGTTTGGCTCCGAAGAGGGCGGGGTCGAGGCAGAAGGGGGGCCGTTGGGTGCGTGGGAGGCTGCCCAGAGCCTCATGCCGCCGTCTTCTTTGGCAGACCAACGGCGAAGAGGCCGCAGTCCGCTGTCGCGAGAGACATTTGTGCGGGTTCCATTTGAGGACGACGATGACACGCGGGAGGACGAGTACACGCACGAGAAGGGCGAGGAGGGCGAGAAGGAGTATCGAGATTAGGACAACTCGCGATGAGCTCTGGTCAATCATCGCTCGACTCAATGGCTTGGAAGAGGTCGCATCTAGAGGAAACAAAGGTACGAAAACGACAACAACAACAGCGATGATGATAACGATGACGATGACGATGATAACGACGACCTCTGTCAGAAACTAGCAGCTATACGCGTGAAACGTTTCAAGTAAAGATACTACACAGATAGAACTGATTCATGAACGGTTTCTCTGATTTGCATCAGTGCAAGAATCTCAAAAGCTGCAAGTTGGCAGTGGTATCGAGAAGTGAAGTTATCGTGACTTTTCGGTCATGAGCAAGTCAGTGGATTATGTAATTGAACCTCCTAGCGCCCTGGTGCCCTAGCAAGCCGCTTGGCACCAACTGTAGTGTCACTTACAGAGGCTGAGAAGGCCCTCAGAGCCCTGACCAGCACAATACTAAGCCTGACGCCCACTACAACTACAGGCCTGCGGCGTGGGTGGAGCGAGACAGCTAGCTCAGGTCACCACAACATCACCCCTGTCAAGGTTGCCACTCCAAAAAATATTACCCCACACATTGAAGCAAAGCAAAGCACTGCGTGCTACTGCTGCACCACCACTTTCCGACTCTTCTTCCGCTCACACAGACACTCCTGTCCTTTCTTCCATTGTCTTGTCCACCCCTCCTCCCTCTGTCCTCCGACCTACGCTGCCGACTTGTTCGCCACCTTTTTCTTCTACTTCTTCTCCGCGTGACAACGAGAAGATACAGAAGAAGACAAAGCACGGCGACACCACTTATTTGTCCAACTCTTCTACCAGCAGCAGCGCCACAGCAGCACAGCAGCAGACCACAGGAAACCAGCCATGGCTCCCAAGAAGAAGGGTAACAAGAAGGCCCAGGATGACTGGGAGGCCGAGCTGGGCGAGACCATCGCTCCTGTCGACGCCCAGGCCCCCGCTGACGGCGCTGAGGGTGCCGATGGTGCCGGCGAAGACGATGCCGCATCCGGTGGCCTGATGGCCATTATGCGCAAGAACAAGGAGAAGCGCAAGAAGAAGGGCATCACCGAAGACTTTGTGCAAGGTGAGGATGCGCCAGGCGCGGAGGCGCAGCCCGCTGCAGAGGACCTCGCCAGCAAAGCGCCCGAGGAGGCCACCATGGACGACGAGTGGAACTTGCCCAACAAGAAGGGCAAGGGTGGCAAGGGCAAGCAGCAGCCCGGCAAGGCCGCGCCAGCAGCAGCCGGTGACGACGGTGAAGTGGACGCTTCGGGCCGTGTCCTGACCAAGGCGGAGAAGGAGAAGGCCAAGAAGGAACGTGAGAAGCAGAGAAAGAAGGAACAGGTATGCAGCAATTCTGGGAGACTTTGCAATTCTGATTTGGCATTGATGCTCACGAACTCGATTTTATCTGCAACTAGGCTGCCAAGAAGAAGACCACTACCCCCGCCAAGCCAGAGCCTGTAAAGGCCGTTGAGGAAAAGAAGGATGAGCCCGCCGCCGCAGCTCCCGTCGAGGCTGCCAAGCCCGGCAAGAAGCTGCCCAAGCACCTGCAGCTGCTCCAGAAGCAACAAGAGGAGCTGAGGAGGCAGCAAGAAGAAGCCGCGCGCTACGATGCCGAGGAGCGCGCCCGTCTTGAAGAGGAAGAGCGCCGTCTTGAGGAGGAGATGAAGCGTAAAGAGGAAGAAAAGGCCCGCAAGAAGCAAAAGGAGAAGGAGAGGATCGAGCAGCTCAAGAAGGAGGGCAAGTACCTCACCAAGGCCCAGAAGGAGGAGAAGGCCCGCAACGAGAGGAAGCTGCAGCAGATGTTGGCAGCCGGTATACAGGTTGGAGGTCTCAAGGATGGTGAGACTGCTGCCGCCAAGAAGGCCACGTTCGACAAGAAGAAGGCCAAGGGCAAGAAAACCGACAAGGTGGACGAGGACAAAGCTCTCGCCGAGGCTGCCGAACGCGCGCGTGTACAAGCTGAGGCGGCCGCTAAGGAAACCGCCGAGAAGGAGCGTGTTGCCCGTGAGAAGGCTGAGGCTGAGGCTGCCGCCAAGGCCAAGGCTGATGCTGAGGATGAGATTGAGGACGACTGGGAGGCTGCTGCTGCCTCCGAAGATGACGTCAAGGACAGCTGGGACGCTGACAGCGACGACGAGGCCGAGGACTCCAAGGCCGAGGACCCCAAGGCCAGCAACGGCAAGCCCAAGGATCAGGAAGAAGAGGACGAGGACGAGGACGAGGATGAGTCCTCATCAGACGAGTCCTCGGACGACGGCGCCGAGGCACAGCGGAAGCGCGAGGCTCTGGCGCGACGTGAAAAGGCCCACCAGGCTGCTCTGGCCGCTCGATCCAAGGACGACCTCCGATCGCCCATTTGCTGTATTCTTGGTCACGTCGATACCGGTAAGACGAAGCTGCTGGACAAGATCCGTCAGACCAACGTCCAGGAAGGCGAAGCCGGTGGTATCACTCAACAGATTGGTGCCACCTACTTCCCTGTCGAAGCCATCAAGCAAAAGACGGCCGTCGTCAACACGGATGGCAAGTTTGAGTTCAAGGTTCCCGGTCTGCTGGTCATTGACACGCCTGGTCACGAGTCCTTCTCCAACCTGCGTTCCCGTGGCTCTTCGCTCTGTAACATTGCCATCCTGGTCGTCGATATCATGCACGGTCTCGAGCCTCAGACTCTCGAGTCGATGAAGCTGCTGCGTGACAGAAAGACCCCCTTCGTCGTTGCCCTCAACAAGATTGACCGTCTGTATGGCTGGAAGAAGATTGACAACAACGGCTTCCAAGAGAGTTTGGCCCTGCAGACCAAGGGTGTGCAGAACGAGTTCCGCAACAGACTGGAGCAGACCAAGCTGGCCTTTGCCGAGCAGGGTTTCAACGCTGAGCTCTTTTACGAGAACAAGTCCATGGCTAAATACGTCTCGCTGATCCCCACATCGGCCCATACTGGCGAGGGTATTCCCGATATGCTCAAGCTCATTCTCCAGCTTACCCAGGAGAGAATGGTCGGCGCTCTCATGTACCTGTCTGAGGTGCAGGCCACCGTCCTTGAGGTCAAGCAGATTGAGGGTTTCGGTATGACCATCGATGTCATCCTGTCCAACGGTATCCTACGCGAAGGCGACAGGATCTTGCTGTGTGGTACTGAAGGAGTCATCAAGACCAACGTCCGTGCGCTGCTCACGCCAGAGAAGCTCAAGGAATTGCGTCTCAAGTCGCAATACGTGCACAACAAGGAGGTCAAGGCCGCCCTTGGTGTCAAGATTGTCGCTCCCGGTCTGGAGAAGGCCATTGCTGGTTCGCGTCTCTTGGTCGCTGGCCCAGATGATGACGAGGACGACATTGAGGACGAGCTTGAGAGTGATCTCGAGTCTCTCTTCAGCCGAGTCGAAAGGACCGGTCGTGGTGTCTCGGTGCAGGCCTCTACGCTGGGCTCCCTCGAGGCTCTGCTCGATTTCTTGAAGGACTGCAAGATTCCTGTTGCCAACGTCGGCATCGGCCCTGTCTCGAAGCGCGATGTCATGCAAGCTGGTGTCATGTTGGAGAAGGCGCCCGATTACGCCGTCATGCTCTGCTTCGACGTCAAGGTGGAGAAGGAGGCTGGCGCGTACGCCGAGGAGAACGGCATCAAGATCTTCACGGCTGACATCATCTACCACTTGTTCGACTCCTTCACCAAGCACATGGACGAGCTGCTGGAGAAAAAGAAGGAGGACTCCAAGATGTTGGCTGTCTTCCCTTGCGTCTTGAAGCCGGTCGCTGTCTTTATGAGGCACAACCCTATTGTGGTGGGTGTGGATGTTGTTGAGGGTAACCTCAAGGTCAACACGCCTATCGCCGCCGTCAGGCACAATGCCACGACGGGCTTGAAGGAAATTGTTGCCATGGGTAGAGTGTAAGTTGATATCCTCAGCCGATCCAGCCCCATTCCAGCACACAATTACCCTGCTCATTCTCATTCAAATTTATCGAAGCTAAACTAACTTGTCTATCTCCACAGAACGTCCATTGAGCGCGACCACAAGAAGATGGACGTATGCAAGCAAGGCCAGCCCTCGGTCGCCGCCAGAATCGAAATGGGCGGCCACCAGCCCGCCTATGGCCGCCAGCTCGAGGAGACAGATATTCTCTACTCGCAAATCTCGCGTGCCTCCATTGACTGCCTCAAGGAGTTCTATCGCAAGGATGTCAGCAATGAGGAGTGGAAGCTAATTGTCAAGCTCAAGCCCTTGTTTGACATTCCTTAGGTGGGGGAAAACAGGCACGAAAGCAGAAAAGCATAGGACATGTAAGTTGAGTCAATGGGGTGCGGTTCATTGACAACGAGGCGAGTCGAGGTTGGACAAAGACAAGAACTCGCTTGCGAGATGCCCCCTATCTAAGACAAGAAGTTATCGACCACCGGAAGAAGAAGAGTTGGGGTAAATGAGAATGGAAAGAGATCTGCTGTTGTGTATGAGCAGCAGAAGAGAAAAAGAAGAAAGAGCGTAAAGTGAGGGAAAAGAAGATATGAGAGAACAAAAGAAAGAGTTGGGTTCATCGCACGGTTTATCTTTGCTTAGGTATGGCGTCTTTGTGGTCCAAGAATACAAAAAAGTGCATTCGAGATTTGGATTTCTTCGCCTGTCCTCCTTCTGCGTGAGCGTATTTGAGCTTCATCGCTGTGTGGTAAGTACTTGTGTATATGGACTTGTAGAACAGGATGTGGACAAATTTATCGTAACGAAAGGACACATCCAGTCGCGCTTGGTATCTAACGATTTTGGAATTCAATCGGCACTTACATCTCTAGAACCGATACGATATCACTTCAACAGTATCAACTAGCAAGACAAATGCTCAACATAAACAACCTGCCTTTACTCTACAGTCTGAAATCCATTTCAAGTCTTCATAATTCCCTCTTTTCTTATTCTATAAGCCGCTCTTTAACTGACTATCACGCAGCAAAGTTTCTCAATTGTTAACCCCTTGATTTCTCTCCACCAATGCCACAACACAACCATATTTGGATATTTGACATCAACATTGAATGAAAAATTTGGAAAGGGAATAACAACCACAAGAAGGACAGGAAAAACAATCATGGGAGCCCTCTCTATTTGCTCGGTGCTTTGTTTGGGGTTTGTGGGGGGGGATGTGTTCATCCTGTCGTCACAAAAAAAGAAAACCACAATGACAAATGCTGCCAACTTCCTTTTATCTTTCATGTTCTTTACCTCTTCAATACCATGCTTCCCTTCCCTCGGTCTACACACCCGGGCAATTCGCTATCGGCGCCGTGGTCTGAAATCTATTTGGGGTCCTCGGCCTCGGCCTCAGCCTTGGGTGCGTCGGCGTCCGTCATCTCAGCGTCGGCCTTGGCAGCGCTCTCCTGCTCAGCCTTTTCAGCCTCGGCCTGCTTGCGGGCCTCCTCCTCAGCGGCCTTCTTGGCAGCCTTCTCGGCGTCGACGCGGGCCTGGATCTCTTGTCTCTCCTTCTCAACCTTCTCAAAGTGCTTTTGCACAATGGGGCCGGCCATCGCGCGGATCTCGTCCATCTTGGCAATGTAGACGGCCTTGGTGGTGTCATCACCCTCGTCGTAGAGCCAGTCCTGCAAGAGGCGTTAGTGTAAGTCGTCACATAAATAGGCGCATTGTCGTAAACAGAAAAAACTCACCTCAGTTGCCTCAAGCTTGGCCTTGATCTTCTCCTTCTCCTCGTCGCTGGCAAACTCGGCGTACTGGTCATCAAGCTTGTTGCGAAGCTCATAAATGTAAGTCTCGAGCTCGTTCTTCTTCTCCTCAGTGTCGGCAACGAGCTTGTCCTCCATCACCATGGTAGCCTCCTTCTCGAACAGCGTGTTCTTGCCGTTGGTGTCAAGAGACGCGGTGCCGGAAACGATTGGCAGGTCGCCCTTGCGAACCTGCTTCTTGACCTTGCGGGTCTTGGGCTTGTCCGTGTCCATTGCCTTTGATTGTGTTAGCTCGTCTCGTTCTTCTTGATGCGCAAATAAGGAAGTCCGTGCAGCCTCATCGCTGCCACTGGGCGCCGTAGAGGGCCGCCTGCGCTTTGTTTCCACGTTGGCAGCATCAGCTCCCACATGTGGGGACGATGATGGCTTTCGCTTGACAGGCGACGTTGTGAACGCGTTCTGATTAACCGTCGCCGAATCAATACTCACATCGGGGTCCTTCTTCTCTCCGTCCTCCTTCTTGGACTCCTCCTCGGGAATGGGTTCCTCGACTTCTTGGTCTTCGACATAGTAGCCGCTCTCGACATTCAGGACACCGTGGATGTTGACGCGAGCCTTGAGCTTGCAGATCATGAAGTCGTCGGGGCCGTTGGCGGCCTTAACACCCTTGACCGAGAAGCGACCGATCCATGGGTTCACCTTGCCAGGCAGGTCCTCGGGCTTGACGTAGCGGGCCTCCAGGTCGAAAGGTTGCTTGCGGTAAAAGGTGAGGATCTTGGTCGAGGGCAGGATGCCGCCCTTGTTGAAGACAACCAAGCTGGTGTCCTCGTCGGGGATGTCGGCAGCCTTCTCCCAGGCAAACTCAATCGGGTAGGAGATGGCGTCCTGAATGGCAAAGTCACGGACCTTGAAAACAGGAGACAGAATGGCGCAGCTGAAAGCGCAACCACGTGCAACAGCCTCGTCCTGGTTCAGGGTAAACGACAGGGGCTTGCCGAAGAAGGCCTGAATGCGCTCCTTGACGGCGGGAACACGAGAGCCGCCACCGACGACCTCGATCACGTCAATGTCCTCCTTGGTCAGCTTAGCCTCGGCCAGAGCCTGCTCCAGGGGCGAAGATGTCTGGTTGAGCAGGGGCTCGATGAGGGCCTCAAACTCTTGGCGGGTAATCATGGCGGAGACGTCAATATCGTTCATGAGAGACTCGATGTTGAGAGGAGCCTGCTGGTTGGCAGACAGGATCTTCTTGGTCTTCTCGGCGGCAGCCTGCACACGGGCAACAGCTCTGGGGTTGGAGAAGATGTCGATCTTGTACTTGCCCATAAACTCCTTTTGCAAGTGGTCAACCAGAGCCTTGTCAAAGTTTCTGCCACCGTAATGTCTGTCCCAGGCGGTGGCCTTGACAGCCAACTCGCCCTTCTTGTACTCCACAATGGAGCAAGTGTAGTTGCTGTGGCCAACATCGACAAAGGCGACACGGCGGGGCTTCTCGTCGGGGCCGGGCAGGTCGAGCTTGGTGATACCGTAGCCAAGAGCAGCGGCAGTCGTGTCGTTCATCAGACGGAGGATCTTGAGACCAGCAATCTCGGCGGCATCGATCATAGCGCGGCGCTGAATATCGGTGAACCAGGCAGGCACACTGAGCACAATGTCGGAAACAGGCAGCTTGATCTCAGCAGAGGTAGTGGCCTTGATCTTGCTCAAGAACATGGCGCACAGCTGTGTGGCAGAGAACTTCTCCTTCTGGCCGCAGTATGAGACCTCAGCACCGACCTGGCCATTGACGTCAACCAGAGGCGCCGAGATGTATTGCTGCTCAAGCTGGACATCGGGGTCCGACAGAGAGCGACCGGCCAGTCGCTTCAAACAGCTGACGGTGTTCTTAAGGTTGGAGATCTCTTGGGTCTTGGCAGTCTCGCCGAGGTAACGCGCCTTGGGGCCGAATCCAACGAGGGATCTGTTTCAGACACAGCTGGTTAGCATCGGCGAGAGGAGAGTGGTTGTTGCGATAGCAGAGACACTTACGGCGTGGCACGGTTGGAAACCTCGTTTGCGATCTGTAGCAGTACTCTGTCAGAATCGATGGTCACACGAATCACGAGCTCTGGATATCTTGCGCATTATCGGCAGTCGAGCTTGCACTGGGCAGCGCAGGAGTATGGGGCTTTAAACGTACAACATCGACACCACGATTTCTTGCGACGGCAATGACCGTGTTAAGGGTACCGAAATCGACGCCTGAATGGAGCGTGAGCGTTAGCAAGTAGCTAGACAGGGTGTGGGGTCCTCTTCCAAGTAGCACGACTTACCGACGACACTCATTCTGGCGGCTGGTCTATATGGAAACGGGATCGAGTATGGATATGGCGGGGTAGGAAAAAGGAAGCTGGAAGTTTGGTAAATAAGATTGTTTGCTCGTTTGTCGAGGAAAGCAAGAGCCTTTGGTGCTTGTCGCTCACAGTCAGAGGGTTGAACGTCGATCTGAGACTCAGAATCGGACTTGTGTATGTTGGTGGAGGGAGGTGTGTCGGAGGTGGTGGTAGGCAGGTCGAGCAAGGTGGTTGTGGATGTGGGTGTGGTTTGTGGTTGCGAAAGAAGACAAGACGCAGTGGTGGGTTGTCGAGTTTGCGGTGGTTGTTACGGTGGGCCACAGGCGTGTCGTGCCGTCCATACAGGGTAGCGTTAAAAGAAAAAAAAACTGATTGCCCGCCGCTGCCAGCTCCTTGCCTGCGGGATGCTGCTAGCGCCGCCCCTGGGCCTCAGCCTTTCTTGCTAGACTGACGCCACAGGGTGCAGCGCTCCAGAGAACATCAGCGAACCTTCTGGAGCATGCCTCATTACTATGAGCGTTGTTGAGCGGGCCAGTTACTCCGACGCGGCACCACCACTCACGGACTTTTGTTGTATATGTCTACTTGTCCATGTTTAAGTTGTCCGCAACGTCCGGGTCTGGTTGCAATGGCATGGAACTTCTGCACTCGACGACATACATCTTCATGGATGCTGGGGCATGCTCAGTACATATAGTACCTGCTTACCAGGTGTCAAGACCGTCAAGGTACCTGGATACGTAGGTACTTTGCTTGCAGCACGGCATTCGCGCCGAAAAGACTGATCAACGAATCCACGCCCCATGTTTGAGATAAGCTTTTATCAGTCAGTGAACACCTGGGCGTGTGCTATCACCCCTCCTTGGTACCCTGACAACAGAATCTTCAATGGGCAAAATCTCCACTGTGACTTCATTTCCTATCTGACAAGAAACACTTACGGGCCCTTTACCTTGTCAGCCGCCCGTGCTATCCTCCCGTACCTGTCAGACTGCCAACACTCGTCCTCTGATTCCAGCAGTTGTGACGGACCGGACATCGTCTGTTAGGAGGGGCTCAGCCACTTGGAAAAGACTCAAATTGCCACAGCGTCAACGGCGGTGCCTTTAATCCAGGAGCCATGGCAGGATCCAGGCTCTTCCTATTGCAAGAATTAAGTTCGTTGCCCAGCTGGGTGTGAGCCGAATCGAGTCAGATGCGAAGATGCCTTTGACCGTCCTTTGAAGGCTGGGTCGCCACGCTCAAACGTGTCGTTTCTTACTCGCTCTGCTGGCGTTGCGGTTCATTTCTGCTTTTCCACGTCCTTACATTCATGGCCGTCTTTTCCGCGTAGCAGTTGCCAGAGACTATTTCATGGTACTGGCTGGCCACATAGGGTTTTGTATACATGATATAGACCCAGGACTAGGACATGCCGCTTGCACACTGAATAATCGCACTCTCAATGCGACAACTCGGCAACTCTTCCATAGACCACTTCTGGTACTTCCACGTAAAAAGAGAATGCCCACGGCACTGAAACGAATGTGTTGGGGACAGACGCTCAGACGCAGCCTTGTGCGGATCAGCAATCTTGTGAACTAGCAGCGACGACAAACACGGCTAACATACAGAACCAAGAGGTATCCTACCTGACACTGTACCAATAGGACGGTGAGAAGACAGCAGGTTACGAGGCTGACAATAGAGAAGCTAAAGTACTTGCTGCTGCACACAAAATGAGTGATAGTGCTTGTACCTCTCAAAGAGTCTTATCTGCTATCGCGAAGAGGGGCATTGCTCCTTGGACCGCATCGGGTAAGTCCGCCTCGAGCCACGCCATTGTGCTCCAATTACACTGGTAATCGACCGGGCCACAACCCTTCAGCCCTTCTACCTCCAAGACTCCTTTTCCTTTCTCTCTTCCTCCTGCTTTCCCAACCTATTTCCTACGTATCACACCTCACCGCTTGGCACCCGTTCTCGCTTCCAACCTGACCAGCGAGGCTGTCCACCGATCTCCAGGGGACTCAGCCCTTGGTTTGGGGCTTGCCGACATCCTCCCGCTGTACCGACAGCACTTGCAGTGCAGGCTTACGCAGCCTCAAAGACCGCTCGTGGGAACTCGTCCGTCTGTTCCACCATGCCAGTCACAGTGGCAGCGAAAGGTGTGTAATCGGCTCACGTACCAACCCCGTGCCAGGACTTCTCGACGGCCTCCAGCAGTCTGTTTTGACGCACGTGCCCTTCTGCGGTTTCCCCGCCTACATGTACATCCATCTGATCCATCTCTCCATATCCGAGGCGGGGCTCCAGTGAGCTGGACGTTTCGAGGGTCTTGCTGTACGAATCACATTGGCTGCCTTGCCAGATGGTGCGGACGCCGAGGCTGCTTTGGTGTGGTTGGCCACTGGACCACCTGGACTACCAGGGCCGCCTCCTTGGTGGCGACAACAGCCACGCAACAGCTATCGACTGCATCCCTTCTGCCTCCCTATGCTTTCTACTTGTTCTTTTCCGCTTCCGTTCTATCGTAAATTCTGCAAGCTGCATTGTTTCCCATCAGCAACGTAACTGCCAGTTGCCTTTTCTTTGCCTGACCGTCTGAAGCAGCCTTCTCTGCTGACTTACACCGGGTCGTCGCCCCACTCCCGACCCGCTGTGCTGCGTCGTCAAAGTTGCCTGCGTCTTCGCCTCCACTGCACTTGGATCCAATATCAAAAAAAAGAGCCCCAGGCCAACATGCCTCCTATTAACAATGCTGCCATTTCAGCCGGCGTAATTGTCGCTTCGGTGGCGGTAGCTGCTGCCATCGCCATTTACGAAAGCCCTGAGCTCCAGCGCATGGCAAACGACCTGCGCCGCCGCATCGCCCTCGCTCTGCACTCGCTCGGAGACGGTATCGTGCCAGAAAACTCACGTGGCGAGCCGCTCTTCAACAGACCCGAAGACGCCAATGGATTTTTTCAGTCCTCGGACGTGGACGCAGATGACGAGACCCGACGTCGACAGCGCGAAGAGCTGCTCTACTGGAACGCCATGAAGCTGTCCCGCGAACTGGAGAAGCAAACAAACGAGAACGAAAAGCGAAAGAGCTCCTCCTCCTCTACGGGCTCGTCAGCTATGACTTTTGACGATTTCCTGACCGAGGACAAGTTTGCAAACGAGAAGGGATCGTACATTGTCAACAACACGGGAGCGGATCTGCAGATGCGCGACCCCGGCCTGGTTAGACGTCGAGTTGCTACCGAGGGCGCTCGCGGCTTGAATGCGTCCTTGTATGCCAACCCCTTTGCGGATGAGCACGGAATCGACTATGACGAACAAATGGATCAAGAGGCCCCCATGGCGCCAGAAAAGGATGAGAAGGATGAGATCATGTCGCAGGACATTTACAACGCAACTCCCCAGCGTACACCAGCAACGGTCCCCTCTCGAACCATGTCACCGCAGTCGATGGCTGAGCTCGTATCGATCGAGCCCACATCTGTTCCGTCCGAGCACGGGGTGATCAATGTCGACGAAGCACGCTCAGGACCAGTTTCGGAGAGTTCGTCATCCGAGCTCGCCGAGCACGAGTACATGACTGCAGGCCAGAACAGCAGCACGGATGAGTCCCACGACGTCTACGCGTCCATCCAGGCTTGGGCGCAGCAGCAGCAGCATCCCGGCCGCGACTTTTACTCTCCTCTTCCCGTGACGCCTACCGCTCCTCTGAGCGAGATGTCGGATGGTGAGCTGGTTAGCGATGGACAGCTGACGCCTACCGATTCTGCGTCCGTGGCAGGGTCTGGCATCGATGTGGCCCACGAGGCCGCCTCGCAGAACGGATCGTCCAAGTACTACGATATAATGAGTGAGGATGAAGATGGTGTGCCTACTCCAGCGCACAGCTGGACCGAGGTGGGAAGTGTTGTCAGCGAGAGCGAAGATGGTCGTCACGGCGCTCAGCACGCATAGACAATCCTTAACACTCTTGGGTCGAAAATAGAGCAGCAGCAACAGCCTGCGTATTGATGGCGCGGTTTCTTTTTGCTTCTCCTGTTTGGAAACCAGGGAGCATTTGGTGGCTAGCATCAACATGTTGCTTTGACCGAGTTGGTATTCCTGTTTGCTGTTTCATTTTCGGTTCCCTCTTGTATTCAGATCGTCAGGCGTTCAAGGATGGGATTCTAAGCGGTGGTATGCTTATACATAGCAGTTTTGTGCGATAGTACTCATGCAATCGACTTGTTCTGAGTATGCAATTTCGTTTTCATCTCGAGACACAAACTTGCAATGCATGGTTCTGAGCTCTTTTTCCGATGTTGGACCAGTAATGATGCTTATTTGAAGGCTGTTGCCAGTTTTTTTCTCTTGGGGGGGTTTTCATTTCAGAAACGTCGAATCGCCCGTCGATCCACGGCTTTCTGCAGTCTTATTTTAAGTTAACTAACAGCAACATTCTTTGTCGTTATTGGCCACATGAGACATCATCCGCCTCTCATCTTTCTGCATTCAACATCTCTACTCCTTTGCACCTGACGCCTTCTTGTAATCCTCCCAAAGACTCTCAACCTCAGCTGCAAACAGCCCCTGCCAGAACCGATCCTTGTCATACCTCTCCGTCCGCAACGCAGCGTTCATCCGCCTCACGGACCCTTCGCCAAACCGCGTCTCGAGCCACTCCAAAAAGTACGCCGTCTTCTCATAGCCCTGGTCCCACCGCGCAGGCAGACTATCGCGGCGCCAATGCGGGGCGCCCAGGTTCGCCTTGAGTCGCACCCAGTCGGCAATACCCTCAATAAGGCCTCCGGGACACGTCCCATGGCCGTTGTACTGGAAGCAGTGCACGAGCTCGTGGACGAGAACGCCGGTAATCTCGTAGGTGCCGGTGATGTCCTTGTCCTTGGCGGCGCCGTCGGGCGCGCGCTTGATGGAGGCGATGTAGCTGAGGGAGAAGTGAATTTCCTTGTGGTCGTCGTCGAGGTCGGAGCCTTTGGTGTAGGCGACGCCGGACATGTCTTCCAGGAAGAGGGTCACGGAGCGGGTTGTTGGGATTATGGCTGTGGTGCTGTCCTTGAGTGCTGAGGAAGAAGAGGAAGAAGAAGACGACGACGACGACAACGATGATGATGGGGGTTGATAGAGAAGGCGGAGAACGGTTCTGACGCTCTCAGCGAGGACGTTGGAGGCGTTGACGGCGGCAAGAAAGCGTGATGCGCCTGGGTGGGTGAGCTCGAGGATGTTCAGGCGCAGTTTGGGGAGCTTGGCGGTGTACTGGGAGATGGCGAGCTCGGATTGCTGTCCATTGTGGGCTTGGGACCCTGCTGGAGGTTCGGACTGCGGTCTTTGGCCAGCGGACGGTGGTTGATGTGGTGCTGGTGTTGGTAGCACGGGGAGAGCTGTTGAGGTTGAGGCTGGTGGTGTGGCTGACTCGTCCATGGCTGAGGATGTGGGGTGGGAGAAGATGGAGGCTGGGTCGGGGGCTGCGGATGTGGGAGGCAGTCGGGTCATGGTTTCCAGTTGTTGTGAGTGCAGGACTAGTGAAGCTGGGAGGATGTTGTGTCAGAGGTGCGTGTGATTTGTGACGTGGGAGTGTTGAGGCTACAGTTTGGTCCGTGGTCACTGTCACTGCACGCAAGGCGAAGGAAGAGGCTTGATTTCTGTGTTTCACGCAAAGGCGGGATCGAAGAGGCCGACGCGCTGGGTTTTGATGCAACAATGAGTAGAATACGAGAAAAGCAGACTCTGGTGGTTTCCAGAGGCTTGCAACTGCCACAACGTGCTGATTCGGATGAAGCAGACTTGTCCAACAGCCTGCAAGGCATCCACTACATAGTACTATTATTCACTCGGCTCCAGCCTTGTGCATGGCTGCACCAGGACTGGATATTGACACACGGCGATAACGAACAGTGCGGGGCCCGAAAACGGTACGTACCTTTTATCCGTGGACAAAGGGTCTTGGGGTTCGTGGGTACATGCCGGAACCCCCTGCCAGCGTGCGGGCAGTCCATGACATCTGGGGGGTACCAATATACCGCGAGTGGGGAAAGCCTGGGCGCCCCTGGCAACGGCCCAAGGCTCCCGCAAGCTGGGAGCTTTTGTTGTTGTCATCCCACCACTCACTCGCAGCAGCACCACCACCAAAGCCCGTGGTCATACATAGTATCTCTGCATCCACCCTGGTAAATTGGGCATGTCCTGAGCACCTGCTATTGCCGCAAACACGAACTCTGCTGGAAATCGTCATTTCTTGCTCCTGAACCTCCGCCACCACCCTTTTGGCTCAATTTCCGCAACGCCGCCGTCGAACACGCCCGCTACACGTCTTGTTCTGCATTTGCGCTGACAACCCAGTCATCGGCAAGAGACGCTCGACTGCGCCGGACACTTTGGACAGACTCCATCAGCTGGTCGTTAGTCAGTCAGTCCGTACGTACTCGGTATCCATTGTGTGTGCTCATTTGTCGCCGTCGAATTGCGCTCATTTAGGGGCCGCTGCCGAGCGTGCCACCACTGCGCGCTTTCGCAAGGCTTCCAGACACACCATATGCTCGCTAGCACAGCACGGTAGCTAACGCGCTCAACCTGCTCAAGGCATATCCGTGACAGAGCGAGAACGTGACGAGACACGCTTTCTACCCATCGAAGCCTGCCCACCCGCCTACTGCGCCGCACCATCACGACCCTACCCGCCCCGTCCCCGCATTGCGCGGATTCCAGGACATGGCCGAGAAAATCACAGAAGAGCAGGTCGAGGCTCTGCAAAAGATCCTGGCCTCGGACCGGCCGATCGATGAGAAGGTCGCCCAGATCACCGCCGTCAAGACCAGCATCAAACACCACAACGTCCCCGACACGTGCGTCGCGCCGCTCTTTGAGGCCCTGCGCAAGGCCTCCCGCAGCCCCCATGGCGTTCTTGTACACGCCGGCCTTACATCTCTCAACCATCTGGTAACGCGACTGTCGCGACAAGAACCGCGATACATCAGCCACGAGCGCAAAGAGACCTTGAAGCTGCTTGTCGACAGAATGGGCGACCAGAAGGACAAGTTTCGCGCAATAGCTGTGCAGTCCATGGTCACCATGTGCAAGATTGACGACGTCAGGCCAGCTGTGGAGGGCGCGGTCAAGGAGATCCTCGAAGGCAAAACCGTCAAGGCCAAGGCTGCAGAGGCAAGCTTACAATGGCTTCTCCAGGCCCACCAGGACGTTGGCCTACCGTTCAAGACATATGTGCCCTTGCTGATGAAACTGCTGGAGAATAGCGATCCCGGCGTGCGCGAAACAGCAAGGAACACCGTCATTGAACTATTCCGCGACTCGTCCGGACCGGCCAAGGTCGACTTGAAGAAGAAGCTTGTCGAGCATAACGTGCGCCCTGCTACGCAAGCCGCCATATTGAAGGAGCTGAACCCGAGAACCGCCACACCCGGCCCGGACGCTGAACCACCAGCACCCGAACCGATACACGCGCCTCGACCAAATCTAGCTGCAAGCATGTCCTCGATATCCACCATGTCTGTCGACCGACCATTTACGCCAGCGCCTGACACGCGAACCGAACACGTCGAGCCGTCCTACATCAACACCTCGCGCGAGCTCGAAGACATGTTTAGAGATATGCATGGCTACTTTGAGGGCAACGAGTCTGAACACAACTGGAAGCTTAGAGAACAGAGCATAACCAGGCTCCGGAGGCTGTTAGCCGGCAACGCACCGACAGACTATGCCGACGCTTTCCTTTCTGGCCTCAGAGGACTTCTTGACGGAATTATCAAGGCCATCAAGTCTCTGAGAACGAGCTTGTCAAAGGAAGGCTGCAGCCTGGTACAGGACATGGCGGTCATCTACGGTCCTGGCATAGACCCAATGGTGGAGCTGCTGATGCAAACATTCATCGGATTAGCAGGTGCCACGAAAAAGATTGCCTCGCAGCAAGCCAACGTCTGTGTCGATGCCATTGTTGGTCGCGTCACTTATACGAAACGCATCATGGAGCACCTTACGGCGGCCTGTGCAGACAAGAATGTCCAGCCAAGAACATACGCGACTGGTTGGCTCAAGACGCTTTTGCAAAAGGAAGCAGCGCACAAGAGCCATATAGAACACGGCGGAGGCCTTGAACTGCTGGACAAGGGTATCAAGAGAGGCCTCACGGACGCCAACCCGGGTGTCAGGGAGAAGATGCGAAGCACCTTTTGGCTGTTCCACAGCATCTGGCCTCAAAGAGCCAATGCGTGAGTGGAACATTGACTCTCAGAAGCCGTTCAAACTTGTTTGCTAATGTGAAGGTGGTGCAGACTCATGGACACTCTGGAGCCTACGGCCCAGAGACTGCTGGAAAAAGATCCCAACAATCCCAATGCCCCGAAAGCAAGCGGCGGGGCCACTGTACGCCCAGGTCTTGGATTATCTCGTAGTACGATGGCACCCAAACCTTCGATTCGGGACACGATTCGAGCGCAAAAGGCTAGCCTGTCCAGACCAGGCTCAGCGATGGAGACGTCCCGTCCAGCGAGACCAGGATCTGCCATGGACTTCTCACCACCTCAGCCCCGTGCAAGCCGAGCACTCTCCAACCACTCCAGTTCCGTCGGACCGTCGGCAGCGCCGTCTATGGCCATGAGACCCAAAGCCGGTGGCCTGGCTGGCGCTCCAGTCCGCCCAAGAGCCGGCACCCGGCCAAACATACCACCACGACCCAAGACTGCTGGACCTTACGATATCAGAAGCAGTACCGAACCCTTGTTGGGCAGCCCTCCACAGCTGAAGAAGGCCGTCACACCAAGGACAATGGTGGGCTCGCCCAAACGAACTCTCCCAAGGGCTGTACCTGGTCACAAGACAGCCAACAGTGGATCCAGCATACCTACACCATCGAGACTGGGTAGCCCGAGCCCGAGGTCTTCGCCTGCTACAAGTCCGCATCACAGCCCGTTGCGAACCTCGCGGTTGCAGCTTGGACCGCCGCTTCTGGCAAACTCAAGACACGAAGATAGTATGATGGTCGATATGCCCAATATAGCGGATGTTGCCAATACCCCAACCCCGATGATCGAATCTCCATTCTTTGGCGGCACCCCACAGCCTCAGGCTCAAGAAAGTCAAGATGCAGACATGATGGATGTCGACGAGCCAGAGGCCCCCAGTACTGTGCCTGAGGCCAACGGGGTACAAATGGAGACTGAGCCAACGCAAGATCAAGAAATGCAGAACGGAGCCCCTTCGCAATCGCAAGAACTCAAGGTGTACGAGGACCCAATGACTACAGAGGAGTCTCCTTCATACCAGGTAGCGACGACGGTGTTGGAAGAGAGACCAGTCAACGAAGACGCAGCCTCCCTGCAGCCCCGCGAGAACGACAATGCGCCAGTCAATGGCGAGGATGCAACATTGAGTGAGAGAGACAGACAGCAGCTGCGCCTCATTGACAGCGCACTCAACAAGATCAAGGCCAAGACACTTGACGTTCACGGATTCCGTAAATTCCAGGGCATCCTCCGCGAAAACAAGGCTCCGCTACAAGATGAGAAGTTTGACGCGCTGCTTCTAGGCCTCTTTGACTTTCTCGAAGACGCACAACCGAACTTGGCTCCCGAAAAGGTTCAGGACGTCAAGGCCCAGATCCTCGCCACCATCAAGCTGCTCCTCAAGAAGCACCGCGACCACTTCCAGCCACACGTCTCCAAGGGCCTCGAGTCACTCATGGCTGCGCGTGCAGCCTACGACTCGCGCACACACATTGTCTCTGGCCTCGAGCTGCTAGCTGACGAGCTGGTGCTGCTCGGCGACGCGCAAGAAATCACCATTGTGCTGACGAAGCGCATGGCTGACTTGAATGCGCGCGATGCTGCGGGCTGCCGGTCGCTGAGCATGGGACTTCACGTGCTCAAGGAACTCGTCGATATGAAGGCCGACTTCATGCCCACAGACGACGAGCTGGGCAACCTCGCGGCGCTGTGCACGCGGTGCCTCGAGAGCAGCGAGTCCGGTGTGCGTATGGACGCGGTGCAGCTGTGCGTGGCGCTGCATGCGCGCGCTGGCGATGCGCGCTTCTGGGAGGTGCTCAAGGATGTGCGGGATGATCCCAAGAGCTTGATTACGTACTACATCGTCAAGAGACAGCGGGAGAGGGGAACCGCTGGGGCCTAGGGAGCTCGATTACGAAGATGGTTATTGAATTGAGTATTTGAGCTGGGGCTGGGGGCGAAGGGAGGTTGGTAGGAGGTGGAGGAGAAGATGGAGGGGTTTTGTACTTTTTTTTTACTTTTCTTGAGTAAGCGTTGTGTATTTGTTGGCGTGTTCTCATGGCAAGCAAAGCAAGCGCACTGGAACTGTGGGAATCTGTGGCTGATAGATGCCGAGGACGGGAATCATGGGTTATATCCCAAAGGACAGAACATGCAAAGAGAAGAGGCCAGTGTGACACAGGAGAAGAAAAGGAAGCTTGTACTTGGTCGAGAGGGTAGTCTGGACTCAAGCGCAAGGCCGAAGGGCTGTCGTGTCGTGTCACTTGTCCAGTGACTTGTTGTCGCTGTTATTGTTGTTGTTTCTTTTTTTTTCCCCCTTTTTTTTCCCTTTTTTTTTTCTCCCTATCATTGATGGATGGGGCGGGGCGGTGGTTTGTCGATACCATGGATCAGATCCAAAAAGAGAAATCACCAGGTCTCTCTTCTCTTTTTTTTTTTCCTTTCTCTCTACTATGTACTTGGTGTACTGTGTATATGTAATAGGTGAGTTGATATTCCGTGATACATGAACAATTTTGCATGGGCGTCTTGTCCCTTGAGGGTACTGTGGTAGGTGATTGGAGGTGGTAAGTGTGGTGGCTGTGATTGGTATGTATTTGACTGGTATTATGACCACCAGCCTGGACTCTGTCAGAGGGTTTGGCCCCAGAATCAGGATGCGTGCCGTCCCGTCCATGCTCAACATCACACCTCATGCATTCATTCGTCTGTCGATAGACGAAAAAGGCGAGGCCATTTTGCGATCTTTGTCCGTCCGATCCGAGGAGCGCACGCAGGATTGATTACATCGCCCTGCAGCAGTGCGACACGGTGCGTATTAGAGCAAAAAGTGATCTTACAAACAGTGCCACTTTTGTTATTATGAAGGTTGTTGGTCAAGCTAGCTAATTGGGTGGTGATTTTTTTGTGGGCTGGTGAGCATAGCGAGTTTCTTTCTCTCTCTTTTTTTTTTTTGTACATACTTATCGTGGCGATGAACAACACGAGATTTGCATGGCTTGGACTTGTTGGATTTTGTATGTGAAGCGCGTTGGAACACGGCTTTCACATTTGATGGTGGTACTGAAATTGGGAATGATCGGCGGGGTCTCAGTTTGAGGGTGGGGGGGGGGGTTCTTTCCTTCTTGGTCCTGAGTTGTATATATTGTACTGCAGTTTATACGAGGAAGAGACGAAGCGGTCTGTGTATGTCCCATGCCTTCACCCTCAGACATTGGAGATTCCGTCTCGGTGACAAGTCAGTATCACCGACGTTCGTGGATATGGCTGGGGCAGGGCAGGGCAGAGCGGACGAGGGGGCCCGGTTCGTTTTGGAACAAACAAAAAAAAGTGCAAGATTGATTGGTTGGTTGGTTGGTTGGTTGTTTGTTTGTATGTATGTATGTATACATGTATATATGTATGTGTGTATATATGTATGTATGTAAATATGTATACATGTATGTAGGTATACAGAGTAGGTAATATATTTTGGCTACCTATTTGAGCAGGTATTCAAAAAGGATTCCGAGTGGCAAATTGGGTGATGACCGTTGATGTCTGGGTCGGCAGAGACTGACTGACTGACTGACCAACCGACCGACCAACCGACAGGTGCGCAGCAGGCAGACGACGACTTGCACAAATGCAATTGTTTGAGAAAATGGACATCAAAGACAACCGAAAAGCCGTACCTGAACCCGTATTCTGATGCATTCTCGTTCTCTCGCAAGGGACAGGTCCCGGTACACGACAGCTTCGAGTTACATTGCTCGTGCAGCCTGCCGTCTTGGTGGTGGTGGTGGTGGTCCTGGTCCTGCTATCTCGAGGGCCACGTGCACAATCTTTACTGACAATCTTTATTGACAATCTTTACTGACAATCAATTTTTTTTGGTTGGATTACTGTGGGTGGTTTCCCAGAGTCTCATATGTACGCAGTACATGGATACAATATGTATATGGTAGGAGGTAGTGTTGTCCCCGAGTACTTTGATTTTTTTTTCCCCCGCAAAACATCAATACTATTGGACCAAGAAGGTGTTGAGCGAGGCTGAAAAGGTACTTGAACGTACATTTGTCCAAGACATTCTGAAAGGACGACAGCGTTACACTTTTCCAGGGTAGATAGGTGGAAAGACGGGCGCAAATCCATCATGAAGACGCGCGGCTTGGGGAGAGAAGATGATGAAAATGAGAATGACGATGACGACGACGATGATGAGGACGATGATGATGATGAATTGCTCCTCGGTAGAAAACGACAGTCCAAGTGTTTTTCCAGTGATTGTACTCACAACATGTTGAATAATAATACAATGGACCGGGTAGCCAAGAAGACCTGCAAAAACACCCTGAATCCCAACGGACCCATTCTGCAAGCACAGTCCGCAGGTGCAAACACCACGCGACAGTTCAACATGGTGGCTTTCTGATTCATCAGAATACCAAAACGCAACACAGAGAGAGAAACAGAACCAAAGAAATCTTTCTTGGAAACGTAGGAGCCACGGTGGGGGGGGGGTCCCTGGGACTGGCGTGGACAATCCAAATTCTGAAACGTGCCTGTTACCGGGGCCAACGCTGTTTGGACGAAACTTGAACTTGTACATGGGATTGGTGGCACGGAACTTTTTTTTTTTTTTGCGCCGGGCGAGGTTGCCTTCACTTGTGCCGTCTTTTGTTCCAAATAGTACTCGATTCCTTTTTCGTTGCGCAAGCTTGAACCGGGATGCGGATGCGGAAGCTAGGCACGAGCGAGGGGATTGTCGATCTCTGGTTGTGTTTGGTATGGTTTGAGTACCTACGAACCCACCAGCCATACCTTGTGATAGACGTGTGACGGTGTGTCTCTGTGGTGCATGTAAAGTACTCGAAGTGGTTGAAAAGAGACGACCTGAAGCTGAGTGGCGCCTCGACGGAGGAGGAGCAGCAGCAGCAGCAGCAGCAGCGCTTGAAGAATCATGTTTCGACGTTTCATGTTGGTGTGTGCGAGGAGGAGGTACTCCTAGCCTTGTGGGAATTCTGACATGTCAGATTCTACTGCCCAGCAATGGACAGTGGCCCAGGAGCATTGTTCCGATTCCTGGCATACACAGGGTGCAGTATATGCACGTCGTACTGCAATCAGCCAAGTCCCGTTTCCAAGAGGACCGACCACAAAGCCATGTCAGCAACGGAACGCAGGCTGTGGATGTTGTCGGATCTGGCCTCGGCCGTGCAAAGCGATGGCGGTAAAAGCGGATCGGAAGAAAACGTTTGTTTTGCCTACTTGCTTCTTGGGCGTAGGGCTGCTGCTGCGGACCGCATGGTGATGAGAGATTCTGCATATAAATGAAACTATTCAGCTGCTTTTTGGCTGTCATTTGGTCGCCGTCTCTCTTGGCAGAAACAGACAAGATTAGCATCGTCTCAGCCCGACGGCTTACAGCAAAGAACGCAGAATGCCACGGACGATGCACAGTGGTCTGCTAGGGACTCAGAGGCCAGCAGGATGCCCAGCATAGAGCTCGTGTGCAATATGGCCGCTTGGTCTCGACCAGTGGGGCTTGGAGCGGTCTGGCTGACATTGGAATATCCAAGCAGCATAATGAACATGCAAGGAACCAACTACACAAGGCCAGACATATCAATGCTTGCTAGACCCGCTGCGTACGCGAATCTCCAAGCAGCATTGCCATCGAGACACTATCGTATCATCCATCTCATTGATCGGCAACTTATTATTATCGCAATAAGGAGTGGTCAGTGTCTGGTGAGCTTCTAGATCGCAGCCCCTGGCACGTTTCATCACTGTCGTTTATGTTTGTGTTTTGCTGCATGCTTGCAGACCCCAAGGCTAGCCACAAGGCTGAGATTTCGCCTTCCCTCCACTGAGTCGTGCTGTGACTACTGAGGAGACGTGCTGTCTGCAAGTCCGCAAGCAGTAAGATGGCCAGAGTATTGCGGATATACCGAGACGACGCCCGGGTTCGTCATGTCTACTTCCTCATGGGGCATGTCGCATTGTTCCCAGGCAGCCATGAGTTGCGAACTCTCGACCAGTCTCGCCATGAGGTCTTCACATGACGCTGGCAGGCCAGACGAGATGGCCTCTTACTTATTCATGCTCCAGTCGTGACGAGGATCCCAGCTCAGAAATCTGTCTGGCTTGCTGCTGAAGATGGTGGATGACAATCTCACGCAAATTTGGCAGATACACACCACACCACACCCATATTCAGCTAGCGCACACACACACACACACACACACACACACACACACACACACACACACACACACATACACAGATCCATGGTGCTACTGGCTGAGGGTTCCGACGCTCATTTCATGACCTAGCATGCGAAGGGCGTGCGGGTGGTGGCGGGACGGGCTGGGAGGGAGTGTTTGCTTGGCCGGCCGAGTGTGATCTGGTTCGAGGGCAGCCGCACGTCTCTCGCTCGCAGGGGGCGAGTGTCAGGAGGATGATCAATGGCGGCTTGCCGAGCCCTGATGGCCTGTTGTATGACCCTTGACGAGTATCGAGTTGGTGTTCAAATCGGTGGGGGTTTGGAAGGCTTTGTTCTCGACAAGACAATGGACAGACTCGCTCGGCCTTTTGGTGTCAAAGGATATCTGTACTGAGGAGAAGCGACAACGACCTCGACACGAGCCGCAACTGACAGAGCGCACGTTTTTTTAAGAGTCATGTGCCGTTGTGGGCTTAGTATTCTTGTCGAGGGCTTGCTGGTCTGACAGGTTGCCCAGATGCAAAGAAATAGTCGTGCAAAGGGACAATTCGATGTTCGAGCCCGTCAGTTAGCCAAGACCCCCTGTAGCGCTCACAGGGAGGACCCTGTTCAGAGCTGCACCCATGTGCTGGCCCGGCCCATGGGAAGCGGAAAAGGGGGCTTGCAGTGTGCTGGAAAGTGCCTCTGGTGCCCCAGAGTGCCCCGAGCGCACCTGCGGGACAGTGGGACAGCAACAGCACTTGCACCTGCAACCAGCAACCGCAGCAGCCACTCGACCCCTCTCCAGGGCTGCACCCTCCTGAGGCCATGCTGCACAATACTGTACTTGCAGGCGGAGCCGCGGGCCTGACGACGAGGCAGGGCGCATGTCCCTCATCACCGCCTTTAACCAAGCCTGACCTTGCACAGCCAGCTTCAGCCCACGACGTCTCCAGTCCATCTGCCTCCCTGCCACCTCATCTCAACCTTTTGGTGACTGGGCCTGCGCAAGCTGTCAAAGGCGACACCGACCAAGAGACAAAGACTGCCGTTCAGCTAAGCCTGCGAGCACTCGTGGCCGTGTCAGGCAGACGCCCGTTCAGCACCACGAGCTCGGCAGCAGGCTGGCTCCAGCACTACCGCACTACCGCACTACAGCACTGCACAGCACTGCACAGCACTGCAGCCAGCGCCTGCTTGTTCTTTATTTGGGGGCCGAGTCCTCCCATTTCCAAGTGCAAGCACCCACCCCCCCCCCAGCGGCCCCCAGCCAACGCCGCTAAAGCTGCCAGGCAAGCCCCAGGCTAGTCTCGTCATCACCCCTGAACCCCTCCCGCCCGCTGCCACTGCCACTGTCAATTCTCCCCCTGAGGGCACACACACGGCTTCTCTTGCGACATTACTAACCAGCAAATTGTCACCGCTGGCCTTTCCGTCTCTCGTTGTCGCCGGCGTCATTCGTCCCACCGTCGACCTCTCGCCGTCGTCCCTCTTGTCGCTTTCTCGTCGCTCCCTGCTGTGGCTGGCTGCCTGCCTTGCTTGGAGCCCGCGTCCCTGCGCAACCTCGACTGCCGATGCAATTGCCCTGAAGCCATCAACACTGCCGCCGAGGGGGCGTCGCCGTTGCCTCATGAACCTGGCTGCCGACACCCTTCACTCTCGCCAGCGCGCACGATCGCCACGATACGCACTCTTGACCGCATTGCAGCGCCGTCTGCTGCTCCCATCGTCCAGCCGAACCTGACGTCAAACACGAGACTGACAGCGCTGCTGCCACAATGGACGACTATCTGGATAGTCCCATGGAGGAGGACGTCTTTCCCTGCAAGGGATGCGGAGATGTGAGTTTGCGTTGTTGCTCAACTCTGTCACAACAAGCAGCCAGTGACTGACTCCAATCCGTGACACGCGCTAGATTCTCGAAGAAGGCAAAGCATTCGAGCTTGGTACGTCTTCCATTTGAGGTCCACCACTTCAAGTTGCCCTTTTCCGCTGCCCTTTGCGTTTGTCATTCAGGCTGGCAAGAACAGACCGTGCTGTTCTTGCTCAGCCGTAGTGCTTGCTTCGCGTCCGTCGTCCAGGATCTTTGTGCTCACGACTAATGATCTCACAGCGGGCAATCGCTGGCACTTGAACTGCTTCCGTTGTAATACCTGCGGCACCCTCCTTGACTCGGACGCGAACCTCCTCCTCCTCGGCGATGGCTCCCTTATATGCAACAACTGCACATATAGCTGTAGCGCCTGCGGCAACAAGATTGAGGACTTGGCCATCTTGACGGGCGACCAAGCCTTTTGCGCAACCTGTTTCCGCTGCCGTAACTGCAAAAGAAAGATTGAGAACCTGCGCTATGCTAGAACCTCGCAAGGCATCTTTTGCATGAGTTGTCACGAGTCACTGATGGCAAGGAGACGAAAGAAATCAAAGGCCTCTGCACAGGCGCGAACACGAGATAAAGATTCGCCCATGGTGGAAAAGTCGCTGCCAGCCCTGCCGCCAAGCGCCATTCCCCCTGGCGCATTTTCTGACGAGCGCGTTTCCCCCGATTCGGACACGCCTACAGAGTTATCGCCGCGACCGACAAGACCAGCTCAGTCGAGGAAAGAAGCCAATAGAGGTAGCGAACGCCCAGCCCGCTCCCCCGAGAGGCGTCCGGAATCTACGAAAGAAGCGACGACACTCGACTCGCGCGCCCCCAGCTACCGGAGCAACAGAAACAGTAACATGTATGGCGCTCAAGCTGACCCAGTTGGTGCAGGTGCTGGCGCTGGCGCAGACGACAACAGCCATTTCTATATTCCCATGGTGTTGGACCCAAGTCCCGCTGGTTCCATCTCGTCCCCCCGTCCAAGGCATGAGCCCACCGATGCGCGCAAGACGAATAGCGACAAGGACTACTTTGCCAGGCAAGGACCCGGCTCCGACAAGAAGAGCGAAAGCCGCGGCTCGCAGGCGTCCACGCCGCACATTGCCTTTCAAGAAAAGTCGCGCCGTGCTTCTTCCGATTACGAGACGTCCTCGACTCCCAAGGAGCCATCGCGGATGCCTTCCAAGTCGTCCAAGTCGGACAAGAGTATTGCGTCGCAAACCTCCAATGAGGAAAAGTCCTCCCGACACACGGATTCGAGATCCGAGGAATTCAAACTCCAAGAGGCACCCAAGAGTAAGAAGCTTACAACCAAACAAACCCCCACTCGCTCGACCAGTCCAGACGAGACCAGCTCTCCTCCAAGGAAGGATCCCGCAACTCCAAAGCATGACATGCTATCATCAACCAGCGACGCTGAGCTCCATGTTCCACTTGCTACCAGCGAGTCTCGGGGGGAGGCTGTTGACAATCAGCAGCCTCCCAACACAACGAGCGCGAGCAGAGTCGTCGAAGCAGAGAGCCTCAAGCCAATACCTAGGAAGGAGCTCCCTGCTTCGCACGCCGCTCGGAGTGGTACGTCCACGCAGACTAATCTCATAACTCGTGCTAACATGTCTACCGCAATAGTGAACGGAAAGCCGGCCAAGTCGGACGACAACTCTCTGCCAACGCGCCCACAGCCTGACCAGAAGCTGTCTGACACTTACATGTCTCCTCGCGCACCTCCGCATCCTCCAGGGTCAAGTGTAAAGGAAACACCCAAGAACAACCAAGCGAATCCAAACAAGACATCGCCGAAGCTGCCTAGATGGAGCTCTGGCGGTGATTTTACCATGGACGAAGACATGGCGCGCATCTTGGGCACGGACGAGGGCTCCTCATCGATTCTCCGCCGCGTGTCGAATGCCGTTAGGCACGGCCGCACCGCGAGCACTGAATCCAGCACACCACAGCCACGTTCTGGCCACAGCAGGAGTATGAGCGAGACGACCCGCGGCACACCATCCCCAAGATGGCCCAAGACGCCAATCGTTACTGACCCCAATGGCGATGCCAAGGACATCAGCAGTCCAATCTCTGCCGCGACCGCCACCGCAGAAGATCCCGCATTTTTGAAACGACAGCTCCGTAGCTCCGAGCAGCGCGTCGCGGAATTGGAAAGGCAGTTCAACTCTGAAAAGGATCTGCTGACCCTGAACGAGAAGCTGATTGAGAAGAGAAAGACAGTGTCTGTTTTGGATACGCAAACAGAAATCATGATTCGCCAATTGGAGGTGCTGGCAGGTTATGTGGAAAATGCGAAGGACACGAATCGGCCCATCGACCCTCATATGCTGGAGGATTCTGCCATTAAAGAATTCGTCCAGAAGCTGGAGCGGGTAAAGCAGTCCATGACGGCCACAATTGAGCAGCTGCATGCTGAACGAGACATTTTGGTGGATGAGAAGAACCAGGCAGTCGCTGACCGGGACCGCGCTCTTATCGAATTTGAGCAGTTATCGTCCAAGAATGCCCAGCTCGCTGACATGAACAACGACTTGACACACCAGATTCAAGGGCGTTTCCGGGCAAACGTGGGCTCGGATGGCAAGCCCAACGGTCTGGGCATCTACGCAAACCACAAGACGACCTCGAGCACGTCTGTGCATAACATTGACGCCGCAAGCATTCAAACCGGCGCTACCATGGTAGGCACCGATATTGACGAGCCCATCCTGGAAGGCCCAACGGTGGTGCAGGTCAGGAAGGGCCAGGTCAAGAAGTTCAACTGGAAGAGAGGAGGCAAGACGGTGGCACAAAATATCACCAAGGTCGGCCGCGCAGTCGCTGCGTTCCAAGGCAACGAACGCGATCCACGGGCACCGGGAGCGGGCGGTCTGACCAGTGACAACATTGGACTTCCATACAACATGACCATGGCCAACATGGACGCTCCCTCGACAACACTGGCAAACGGACAGCAGAACCGCGGACCGCCGCCGCCGGCGGCTGATGCTCGATCCTTCGGCTTCTTTGGCAAGAACAAGCCGCAGATGCAAAACATGCCCAAGTCTATTTCCACGGCGAATTTGTCCATGCTCAGCCCACCTGCTGATGCTTCCACAACACTGTTTGGCTCTGAACTGCTCGAACGAGCAGAGCATGAGCGCCGACAAATTCCCAGTATTGTGACACGATGCATTGAGGAGGTTGAGCTACGGGGCATGGACTCGGAGGGTATCTACCGCAAGTCTGGCGGCAATTCGCAGGTCAAGATGATCCAGGAGGGATTTGAAAACATGGAGGACTATGATATTTCGGACCCATCGATTGATATTGCATCAGTCACGAGCGTTCTGAAGCAATACTTCCGGAAGCTGCCAACACCGCTTCTGACTTTTGAAGTCTACGACCGAATTTTGGAGTCCAACAGTAAGTTTCGCTTGCTTTGTGTTTGCGAAAGCCGCCACTGCATGATGACAAGCACTTCTAACACGAATCGCCTAGCCTGCACCGAGGATGAAGAGCGTTGTGCTCACCTACGCAAGACAGTCAACATGCTGCCACAGAAGCACAGGGATTGTCTCGAGTTCCTCATGTTCCACTTGGCTAGAGTTGCCCAGAGACAGCCAGAGAACTTGGTAAGCTTTTTGCACATTTTCAAACGTGTTGACAAACGAGACAGCAGCTAACCAGTTTTTTCTTCTTTTTTTTTCTTTCTCTTTATAGATGTCACCCAAGAACTTGGCAGTGGTGTTTGCGCCTACGATTATGCGGGACCACAGTCTTGAAAGAGAAATGACGGATATGCATGCCAAGAACCTTGCTGTGCAATTCATGATCGAACAGAGTAACCAGATCTTTGCCCAGGAGTGAGACCTGCCAGTCTTGCCAGGGCTCTGGTAAGGGGTGAATAGGTGCAGGAGCCGCATTCAAGGCACTCTACGACGAGATTTTACAAAAGACCGTGTCCACATTATGCCCAGGGATTCGCAAGATGCTGGACGAAGGGCGCTTGAGCAGGTGTGGATGAGCGGGACGGGACCACAATGAAAAATAGCAGGGAGAGAATGCAACTGAGCGGATGACTGATTGAATTCATGGCTGGGACTAAGGTCATGCATGGCCATGGGAAAGGCCTTGTTGTATATATTCACTTCACTTGGTGTTGGAGACCTTTGTTTCTTCTTTTTCTTTTTTTGCTGTTGCTTTTGGTTTCCTTGTCTTGATGCGGAAATCAATGAGCGCGTGAGCGGAACCATTTGGCAGGCATTCGCATTGACTGAATCCTCGGATTTGCGAGACAGACACAAATACAACTACAGAACACAACCAGATGTTCTTCTCACTCTCGGTTTGTATCTGGATGTTTTCGCAGCAGTTGGCGGTGTGGCATCTTGTCCGACACTAGGATATGCACTGACACTTTGTATAGCAGGACTGAGTATCTGTAGGGGGTTTGATTGTGGTTCAACTCGGCACACATGGAGTGAACAAGCCTCTTTGTGGTGCTTGTAGGATAACACTTGTACGTTTGTCGCGTTATTGTCAGTAGCACGCTGCACGCTGCATGCTGCACGCGCTGGACTTTTTTGGTGTTTTAAGAGCGCACCCCCCCCCCACCCCTGAGACCGACCCCTGGAGCCCGCTGTAGACGGACTGGGCTTATCGATACAGCCGTGTGTGACGTGTGCGGACCTCGGCCGCGACCCTGACAGATTGTTAGTTGCAGTGGCCCGTGGATTGAGACAGCACCTAGCTCGGCTCCTAGTGGTTGCGATCGTCGTCCCTGACTGACTTGACACTTTTCTGTAAGCTCTCACTCCTATGTCCTTTTTTTAGTGCAAGGGCGGTTTATCAATGCCTGGATTGTGCAGATGACAGCAAACTGAAGCCATCGTCTTCGTCACGACACGACCACCCACTGGCCAGTCAATCAGCCAGCCAGTCAGCCAGTCAGCCAGTCAGCCACCCAGCCAGTCTACTCGTGCGGCCCCCCACTCCCCCCTTGCTGGCTTGCCCTTCCTCGATAGCCTCTCCTCCCTCCGATTAACTTCTTCTTCTTTTTTTCTCCTCCTCCCACGCTCCGATCCCTACACCGAACATGTGGCTCGACCGCCTCGGACACAACGCGCCACCCTCCGGCTTCGACTCACGGCCCATCTCTCCGCTCCCACGCCGCGTCTCAGGACGAGGCGGTCCCGGCACCAGCAGCGGCGCCAGCAGCCCCTTCTACGGCGCAGTGGGCGCAGGGACAGCAGCAGCAGCAGCAGCACAGCGCTCGGCGCGCGGCTCAACCACCTCCCTCGTCTCGTCAGTGAGTGACGGCACGGGGTCGACGACATCGTTGCTCCTACGAGGACGGGGCGGGCCGAATGGCTCGGGTTCCGGCTCAGCTGGCGGCGGGGTTGCTGGGACGGGGCTGGTTGGGTCGAGTCTGAGGCAGAGCCATACGCTGGGGTCTGCTGAGGACGGCGGCGGCGAGAACAGCGAGGGGAGTTTGGACAATGACCGCAAGGCCGAGGAGAGTGTGCGCGAGAGTCTGGCGATCTTGGCCCAGATCCTTGGTGAAGGCAGTGGTAGTGGGAATGCTACGAGTCTGGCTAGTGCGCCTACGAGTGCGCCCGCTAGTCGAAGCGCGAGTCCGGCAGCAAGACGGAGCGGACCGACGATACCAAAACCGACGACCAAGACGGCGTTGACGGCGTTGCAAGAGGCCGAAGACAAGGCGAGGATAAAAGAGGAGGACTTGGAGCTGGATGTTGATTTTGGCGGGCTTTCGCTGCGAGAGTACCTGGCGCAAGAAGAGCAGGTCGGCCAAGACATGATATATAGACCGCAGACAGTTGAGGAATGTACGTGCGTTCCTTTTCTTCTTGTTGTCTTCTCTCTCTCCCCCTCTTCCTCTGCTCCTCTCTTCACCTGCTGCTCCTGTCCTTCTCGTACGCATACACTGACTTATTCATTGCATTCTTGGGCAGATCACGTCGACAAGACCAAGTACGAGGAACTCCACCGCTCGATCCTCGCCTGCGACAACGTTCTGACCTCTGTCGAGACGAACCTGAGCTCGTTCCGCAACGATCTGGCCGCTGTGTCCGCCGACATCGAGTCGCTGCAGGCGCGGTCGCAAGCGCTCAACGTACGGCTCGAGAACCGCCAAGCGCTGGAGAAGCGGCTGAGCCCGCTGATTGAAGAGCTGAGCGTGAGTCCACACGTTGTGTCTACCATTGCCGAGGGCCATGTCGATGAGGCCTGGGTCAAGGCGCTGGCTGAGGTGGACCGGCGGTCCGAGGCATACGACAAGGCTATGAAGGCCTCAGGGCAGACCAAGGCCATGGCTGATTTGGGCCCGTTGCTGGAGAAGTTGAGGCTCAAGGTAAGCTCTCATCACCTTTATTTTTTTCTGGGCGGGAGGGAGGGACCAAAACCAAAGTAAGATCGGCAAACGCGATACTAATAGACAACACTATCGCAAAAGGCCATTGAGAGAATACGAGACCACCTCGTAGCCCAAATCAAGGCGCTTCGCTCACCACACATCAACGCGCAAATCATCCAGCAACAAAACTTTCTCCGGTTCCGCGACCTCTACGCCTTTTTGCACAAGCGCCATGCCGCGCTCGCCGACGAGATTTGCCAGGCGTACCGCAACACCATGCGTTGGTACTACCTCAACCAGTTCACGCGCTACCAAAAGGCCCTCGACAAGATCAAGCTGCACGTCGTGGACCGCAACGACGTCCTCGGCCACGAAGACACATCCCGCAAGGCTACCCTTCTCAGCGGCCCCACAGCCGCCTACAAGTCCGGCAGCGGCGGTGGCGGCGTCGCCATAGCACCTCCGCACGATGCCTTCAACCTCGGCCGCCGCATCGACCTGCTCAAATCTCCAAACCAGGCCGCGATCAGCTCCTACCTCGCCGAAGAAGATACAGGCACGCACTACCTCGAAGTGCCCTTCCGCAACTTCAACCTCGCCCTCGTCGATAACGCCACCGCAGAGTACACCTTCCTCACCTCCTTCTTCTCCCCAGCGCTCTCCCTCGGCGCCATCAACAAGCACTTTTCCGACATTTTCGAACCAACCTTTTCCCTCGGCCACTCCCTCACCAAGCACCTCGTCGGTGACACCCTCGACGGGCTCGGCGTCCTCCTCTGCATCCGCCTCAACCAGCACTTTGCCTTTGAGCTCCAGCGGCGCCGCGTGCCCGCCATGGACAGCTACGTAAACGGCACGACAATGGCGCTCTGGCCGCGCCTGCAGAACATCATGGACGCGCACTGCGAGAGCGTCCGCAGCCTGACCTCCTCCCTGCCCTCCAAGCCACTGCCACTCAGCACCGCCAAAACCACCTCTGCGGCGCCCCACGTCGCCACCCAGCGCTTCGCCCAGCTTGTGCACGGCATCCTCGCGCTATGCCAGGAGGCCGGCGACGACGAGCCCGTGGTGACGAGTCTAGGCCGGCTGCGGAGCGAGATGGAGGCGTTTCTCACGCGGTACAGCCAAGCGTATTTTGGGGCAGCGGCGACGGCGGAGAATGTCAGTGGTGCGGGTGTCAGAGGGGACCGCAAGAGGGAGCGGTTCTTGTATAATAATTACTCGCTGATATGTACGATTCTGGGGGATGCGGCGGAACTGGGCGGTGGCAAGTTGGCTGTTGAGCAGGTGGAGCATTTTGAAGGGCTGAAGAGGGCTTTCCAGGAGGCTGCTTAGGTTGCTTGTGTTGGTGAGGGCGATGGATGAGATTGCTTCCAAGCAAGGATGGGGCTGGTGTTGTTGTTGTTGCTGTTGTGTATATAGATTGCTTTGGCGTTCAGCGGCTCAAGGAACGGAAGACAAAAATATAATAGAAGGCAATATCATCGGTACTCCCTTTCCATCTTTCTGTTCATTCGCACAGTGAAGAAAACGGGGTTTTTTTCTTCCGTTTTTCTTCTTCTTTTCTTCCTTGATCCCGGGTAAAGGAAGCACAGCTTAGATGTAGGTACAAAACAAACGCCGCTGGTACAAATGCTACCAATTTCAGCTATTGCCCTGACAGTGAGTTGAACCCATGCCCGACCCGATCGTCAAGCGCACGGCTCGCTTGGAATTCGAGAGCGATAAACACTTGTCTAGCTTCTCAAGTCCTACTCTGTAGCAAAATCCCCATTCAACTTGCCTCTGCAAGTTTTCCTTAGGAAACCAAACCTCTCCACTGCGAAAAGACCGCTTGGAGAGCTCTCATCGGCACAGCCAACACACCACTCAAGCTCCCGGTATGTCCACCACCACCAGCAACACCACCACCTGCCCCAAAAACGGTCGACCGACGCATCCAGTACGCCAAAATGCCAAACAAAACCGCAAACCCAACAGCACCCGCAGGCTTGCTGTACGCCCAGAGCGTCTTGACAACCCGCGCACGCCGCTCCCGCCTCTCAAGGTCCCGTACATGCTCTGCAAAGTAGTATGCGCCCACAGCCTCGCTCTGGCCCGCACAATCGGCTGTCTGACGCGCTGTCTTGAGCACGCTGAACTCGCTGATCCCACTTGACCACGCGGAGCCGGGGAGGGATTCGGGCGGGTGGCGTTCGTACAGGCGCGCAGTGGCGGTGATGAGGGCTTCGAGGTCGAGTGGTTGCGGGAGCTTGCTGAGGATGGAGTGCAGCATTTCGGGCTCTGAGGGTGGAGTGTCGAAGAGCTCTGTGCGGCGGCCAAGGACGATCTGGGCAAACATGTAGACGCTGAAGACGGGCTCGCGGGCGAGCAGGACATCGAAGAGGCGGGTAATTTCGCCGAGGGACTGGACGTCGTGAGCGTACATGGTGAGGGTGCCGGACAGGGCGAAGAAAGGCTCTGTTTGCGAGAGGTGGGCCCAAAGGGGTGGATCAGCGGCGTAGAGGATTGCTGGGATGAGGCGGAGCTGGGCGATGGCGGCGGTCAGGTTTGGGAGCATGAAGTCTCGAATGCGGAGGGTTGAGAGACGTGAGACTGCTGGGCCGCGCAGAGCGGCGGGCAGAACGAGGAGGAAGACTTGGGCGATATCGTGGTAGCCTTGGAAGTAGTGGAGGTAAGGATTGCGGCGGAGGACTGATAGAATGACGTTGGACAGGGCTGTCTTTTGTTTGGTGCGCTCGTCGTCGTTCTGGTCTGAGGTTACATTGTTGTTAAGCACGGGGTTCTTGTTGACAGACGAGATGGTGGTTGGGATCTTGATGAATGGATCTCGACACTCACAGTCTGGGTAGTAGACAAAGGCTCTGTCGACGTCAAGCTGGACTTGGCCTTCGTCCTTGTGAGGTGGCAATCGTTTCCATGAGACGTCTTCTGTGTCTAGATAGGCCTCATGTGCCTTTTCTCCCGCCTCACTTTGTCTTCGTATCGGTAGTCCCAGAAGAACAGGCCCTGAAGCATGGTTAGTATGTCCTGATGGAGCAGTAGCAGACGGTAGAGAGCACCTCAAAGCCAAAACCACAACGTACATGCTTCTTGCCGCAACTCATCCGTCACAAAGCCTGCAGGTGATTGGGCCAACGACTCGAGCTCTTGGATGTCTCGCCGCCTGCACGCATCCCGGATCGCCTTCTTCTTGAGCAAAACCTCCTCATCCGCAGGATGGCCGTCCACTTTGTGTTTGCTGTTCACTGGCGTGCTGCGGGACTCGGCCGTGTTTGAGCCACTGTGCTCCTCATCCATGATGGCACTATCCTCTACAGGCGGAGGACTATCAGCCTCTGCCATGCTCGTGGTGCCTGATAATGACGCAGTTTGTCGTTCAGCTCTTTCAATCCACAGATCAATCGTCTCAGCTGTGGAGTGAATCCTTGCAAAGTGTTGCGCAGCCTCCTGAACAAACTGACAAACAAACAAACTGACAGTCGAGACAGGTGGACAACGCTTGGAGCCACGGGTGCCCCTAGCCCAGCAGCAAATGAGCTCACTTCGGAATGTCCTTGGATAATCAGAGAACGGTGCTGCATGGACTGATTTCAAGCAAGTAGACGAGTGATTCCTTGGTGTTTGAAATGCCAGTGAGCATCATCCGTGGCAATGTTGGTGCCAGTCTGAACAGAATTGGAGGAAGGTCCCATAATACTTGCAGTGAGAAGTGAGTGGGAATAGGCTGAGCCACTGGAGTGAGGTACGCCACAGTACAGCAGCCTTGCAGTGGCTGGTGGGTTTGGTGTGCCAGCGGGAAGGACCGCCTGGACGGCCTGCCTGCGTTGTGCTGTGGGTGAATCCTCCAGACCACGCTGGACGAGGCTCTACAGTGCCATGGCTCCTGAAGTGAGTATGCCACCGCTGCTTGAAGGAGGCTCATTTATTGACCGTGCACAGGCTATGTCTGTTGGTCAGCAAGACAACAAGATGGAAGGCGGATGGCTCACGTCGACGACTATTGCGCTTTCGAAGTGGTTCGTCTACATGCAAGCACAACAACATAATCATCACAGCGTTCCTGGACACATCTTGTTGAACTTTTTCCTGTGACTCTGTTCCTCCATTCTGCGTCTCTGTTGACGAGCTGGACGGACTCTGATGCAAGCTCAACACACCTGATACCCAGCAAACCATCGCGGAGAACAAACCCGGGCCACTCGTCTTCAACGTCCAGAGATTGGAATAATAGGATCGGCAAGACATGTTCCTCTCGATTGCCCAGAGATGACAAGACTCGGGACCGTACGACGATGACAGTGACGGGAAGGGCAATCACCCACCCACGTCAAGTCAGTCGAGGAAAAGCAAAGTTGTCGGGCATCGTTGCGGTAGTGAGACGACGCTTTTGTGACAAGCCACAATAACAGCTTTGCTGTTTTGCCACAACAGCATTGTCCATTGTCCAGACAGACCGAAGGACAAGGCCTTCCAGGGTGGTTCTCCGTCGTTTCCAGAGCCGGGCTAAGGCCCAGCCAAGACATCTCGCACATCTTTAACGTGTTCGTCTCACCTGGTACCATTTGCTGTGTGTAAGAACGCGGCCCAAGTCGTGCAACTCGGTCCAAATAGACTCCTTTTTCTGGTCTTGGGCCTCGCTCAGCAGACTGGCTCGGACCCGAGCAGGTGGTTGCGGAACCAAGGACATGCCTGCTGCAGCGGCAGTCTGGTCTCTGACACATCCCAATTTGAGGGAGACCCTAGCCGTCGGAGACCTTGTCGAGGTCAGCAAGAGCTGCAGATGCAGGTGATGAGGCTCGTATCAAGCAAGGTCGCGAGCAAGACAAAGTCAGGCGGTGGAGAAGTGTCAGACAATGTCAGCGGCTATCTTCCGAGCGTGCCCGTACTCCAGCACAGTCCAGGCCGCCCGTCCAGTGCCTAGTTTTTTGGCGCTTAGCGCTGCCCAGACGTGCTGCGGGCTGGTACGGGGTACCGCTGAAGGGCAGTTGTGCTGGCCTGACAGCTCATGTTCTTCAGGGGGCCAGGGGCCACATGCCGTACTTGGCGCCACTCGAGATTCGAAGCTGCAGCCGCTGCAGCCCCCACTTGTCCCACTGCGCGACCGCTGTACCGTGCAACCACAGCAAAGCCACAGGCACTCGACAGCCTGACCACACCCACTGGGGGTGCCACTGTAGTAGGTGCTTGTGGACTGCCCGAGCTCATATGTTTGCGTAGATGCCGCCTTGCTGCGTCGACGCACCCTCTCCCTCTCTTCTCCTGCCCATTCTTTCTGCCTGTCGACGCCCATCGCAACCCAGCGCTGCTGGTTGCTTCTGCTTTTCTGCTCTTGTTCTTCGGACCCGACGCATTTCCCACGCACTGCTGTAATGCCCAGCGGACGGGAATCCGAGGCAGAGTCCGGAATCGCAAGGTCGCTGGGGTAGCAGCAGCAGAAGAAACAAGAAACGACAACAACCGCTTCTCACCACCGCTGCGCACGCCAACCAGCAGCAGCCGCAAAGAAGCAATTCTGACCTCGCCAACCACACCCACGCCGTCCCGGCCTTCTTGCTTGCTTCTGCCTCCCACTCGCTCAAGCCAGGCCAGGCCATGTCCGCAGCCTCGCCATGGCTTTCCAGTCACACGTCCTCGAGAACGGGCAGTGGGTCACGCGCACCAACAACCTCCACGACGTCCTCAACGCCCCCGCCAACCCTGCCAACCCCGCCAGACACGTTCAACGGCCTCAGTTGTGCGGCGTCTTGACCAGGACCGTGGTCCAGAGCCCCGTGGCCCATTGGATCCTCTCGGTGCGCCTGCGCTCTTCCCAGCACAACGATGTTGCCTTTGTCGGCGTGAGTGAGCTCCTTCAGTCTGCCAGTCCTCCTCTGATACCTCGGCCTTGCACCATTGCTCCTGTTTCCCTGCCTTTGCCCTCGAACCGCTGCCTCCAGACTGACGCCAGCTCTCTTTGTACCCTCTCCAAAGGACCACTACGTGCAGATCTCAGAGCTGCGGCGCGATGGCCAGCTGCATAGCATCAGCAGAAAGTGCGACTTTGGCGCCCGTATCCGCAACGCCAAGACCATTGGCGCGAGTCCCATCACGGTCAATGGCGCCGAGTATACCACGCCTGGCTTCCGCTCCGGCACTGCTGACGACGACGACGACGACGACATGATCGACACGGACCGTTATAATTCGACATCACCTCCCTCGTCTCTCGGCCATCCTGGTCTGCCACCCCAGCTACTCATGGTCGTGCTCGAGACGGGTACCTGCATCTTCCTGTTCCTGCGGCGCGCAGAGGATGGCTCCTACGACTTTGTCACTCTGACAGAACACATCCGCAGTGCACGCCTCGTTCGCCCTGGCTTTCATCTGGCTGTGGACCCCAGCTCGAGATACGCGGTACAGGCCTGTGCGAGGGACATGTTTATTGTTCATGAATTGGAAGCCATCTCCCGTCTCCGCGACGCCGCCGTTCGCGCTTTGCCGCTCAAGCCTGTGGTGTCCTCTCGCCCACGTACGGTCAATGGCGTCATCCACGCCGTCGAGTTTCTCTATCCGAGACCCCAAGATCCTCAACATATTATTTTGCTGCTCATAGTCATCAAGGATGGTGTGTCGCGTATGATCACCTACGACTGGATGTTGGGTGATGACCTGAGAGAGGTCTTTGCCCCTGAAAAGAATGGTCATGCGCTTCCACCCCAGCATGAAATGCCGCTCATGGTCATTCCCCTCACCGTCAGATCTGCCTTTCTTGCTGTGTCAGAAGGTGAGATTGCTTATTGTGCAGATGCACTGCACGGCTCTCCCTCGTTCGAGGCTTGCGACATCAACAAGTTTCCTGCTTCCCAGTACCACTCCGGCTCGGAGCCGCCGTTGTGGACTGCATGGTCGCGGCCGCCGCGGCTCTTTCCATACCATCGAGATCGAGACTTTGTCTATATTGCACGAGAGGACGGCGTCGTCATCTACCTCGAGTGCGACTTTGATGATATAGTTGGCGCTTCATTCTACCACGGCACTTTTTGCAGCGTGTCGACAGCATTTGCAAGCCTTGCCGACGAGTTCTATGACGGAGAAGCATTAGTCAATGGGGAGACGCTGGTGTTTGGAGGAGACTCTGGCCAAGGAGGCGTCTGGAGGGTGAGTTGCAGCGTTGTCAAAGATGCAGCAAGGCAACAAGAGTGGCTGACCTTTGGGTTTGTTTTAGGCCTCTCCTCGCAATGTTATAGCCAAGCTATGTCGAATACCAAATTGGGCTCCTACTGTGGATTTTGTAACGACAGCAGAGTCGAGCCGCTGGGACAATACGGACGGTGCCGCCAGCAGAACGGCCTCCAAAGCATTCCTGCAGGATGAACCATCTGGACGTTCACTTGGCAGTCCTGATGCCATATATGCGGCTACTGGCAGGAACAAAGAGGGCTCCATTGTCGAATTTCGCCATGGACTCCAGGCTAACATTGGCATTGAGCTAAATCTGGATGCTGTTATTAGGAAATGCTTCATGTTCCAGGATAATGCCCTGGATCCGGAGTCTGGATACCACCTTCTGTTGTCTGCAGCGGGCAGGACTGCTCTGATCGCCTTTGATTCGCATTTTAGTGAATCAGATCTCGGCGATGACAACCAAGATCAGATGTCATTTGATTTGTCGTCAGCCACACTTCTGGCAGCCCCAGTTTATGAAGGTATCATACTTCAAGTCACAGAGAGACATGTTGTGTTCGTCTCTCTGTTAAGAAGGTAAGCAAGACCTCCATAACGCATGGTTGGAATTGTTCCACAAAGACTCATGGCTTTTAGTGCTCAATTCTCATTTGCGTCGTTGGGTCTAGGAGACGCAATAGTGACCGACGCTGCTCTCCAAGGTGATGTACTTGCCGTGACATCGCATACGAGCAGTGGATTCCAGCTTCATGCTATGAAACTGGACGCCATGGACTTTCAGGCTTACACTATCTATAATGTGTCTATTTCCGAGGGAGATGTTACTGCCTTCAGCCTTTGTAACCTCAAGGGCAAACTTTATGCTGTGATGTGCTTGTGGCTTGATGAAACAGTGATTCTGGACTTCTATTGCATCACAGATCGCAAGCATATCAAGCATACCCCACTTGAAGAGCGTGAGTATCTTGTTCTCAACATAGCTGTCTAGGTTTGTGCTGATCGTGTTATTATCTAGTATGCGGGTATCCAGTTGCCACAGAGCCTTTCACAAGTATTATCTTGGTGTCTGGTGGTTTGCGAGGACAATCAACTCTGGTCGCTGGCAGTCGAAATGGACTTGTATTGGCAGTCGACATTCAGAATATTGCGCCTTTCCACACAGGGACGGCATCTCTGTCATGGCTGGGCTCCATGCCGGTTCATGTTGATCGTGGTGCACAGCCTGGGTCTGTTTTCCTTTGCTGCGACTCTCGACTCGTCTTGGCCAGCAAATTTCGTGACGGTCACGGCTTCGCTCGTATGGAGAGTTTGTGGACAGTTGATGCCGTAGAGAACAGCAAACCATCTCCAGCAATAACGTCAGTGACGGTCCTTCCAAACAGTCTTTCTGGCAATGAGGCCAACACCTCGCTGCTTCTTCTCACTCCAGATCGCGTCCTGCTGGCCGAAATGCAGCCTCAAGCAGGACCCGTTCAACGGCATCTTCCGCTGGGCATGACCCCTACGAGACTCCTATACTCGCATGTGTTGAAGTGCCTAGTTGTTGGCGCAGAGACCTCTGATGGCGCCACTACCTTGCGATTCATCGACCCTGAGACGGGCGAGGACCTTTCAATTCCCACCAATGGACAGACCAAAGAACCTGTGGACTACATTTCTGGTCTGGGAAGGTTCGGAGACAGAATCCTCTGTTTGGAGGAATGGCATGTCACATCAGACAGCGGCCACAACCACTACTACATTCTCATTTCGACACGAGGGTCTGGTACGGAAGGAAAAGTCCTCATCGTCTCACCTGTGCGGGAGAAATCCAGTATTACAGGCAAACGCGGCAAGATCCGCTTCTGGACCCGTTACAAGCTCAAAAAACAGGATCAAGACCCTCCCGGACCGATTACTGCAGTCACTGCGAGCGGCCATAGCATCCAGTCAAGCATGGGAGATCGGCTCCTCTACCATGAACTTGATGAGATTCAAAAAAAGATTACACAGACCCCAAGTCAGAACCTGGATGCTGGACCTGCATGGAAATTGTCAATACTGCCTGGTGGATCGCGAACACTGGCCTTAGTTAAAGGTGACTCATTGCGCGTCATTGAGAAGAGCAGAAATGGCAACGCAACAACCACCACTACCCACATTGACGGGACGACACGCTCTGTTCTGGACATGCTCGAGGTGGCTGGCTTGTGGGATGAGCAGACGTCTGCTCCCGTGACAGCTGACCCGCCACAGTCTGTGGTACTGGTCTCTGACCAAAATTGCAACGTCAAAGGCCTCTGGATTCCGTGGGACCGGCCGGGCAGCGACTGCGAAGTGCTTTTTGAGACGGAGCTGCCATCTTCAGTCCGTCGTCTGCGCCTTGGACGAACTCTTCCTCCCTGGTCACTCGAGAAGCGGCGCGAGAAGAAGTTTGGCATTCTACCTGCCTCGGTTGATGATGCGGAAATCCTCGGCATGGGAATCGATGGATCCATGCAGCATTTCACGCTGTTGAATCTGCACATTTGGCGGTTCCTTCGTTTTATACAAAACATTGCGGCCACATCGCGCGAGCTGTACCCCCTGACCTATGTGCCGTTTGACGGTAGTGGCATGGAACTGGATGATGATCCAGATGACGACCCTACGCCAGCCGTTGATCGAGGACTGGAGATGCAGGTCGATGGAGACATGCTGCAGCGCTGCCTCGATAAGCGGTTGCTGGAGAGCTTGGTGCAGCAGTGCGATGATTGGTGGGAAGTGTTTGCAGAGTGCTTGGATAGATTGGATGGTGGCAAGTGGACCAAGGACTTTTCTTCTTCCTCTTCTTGGTCGACAAGCAATGGGCACAGGAATGCCAACCATAACGACGCACATGACGACCACGACGATAACGATGATGAAGATGTGGACATGACGGTGACAGCATTGGATGGGACCAGTGGGAAGGCTAGAAAGTACTTTGACTTGGCGTATGAGATTCTCGAGTATTACCTCGTGCCGGTTATATAGAGGAAAGACAGAAGGAAAGAAACATGTCATACGGGAAGACGGGAGTTGATTGGTTTTGTTTTGTTCGAGAGGATAGCATGTACACCAGAGAGGTATGCCGGCATATGGAGAGGAGTGTGAGCATGGTCGGACAAGCGGGCAGCAGATGGATTGGAATTGCAAAGAAGTTGAGCTCTGTTGGCATTATGGCGAATGACTGGGTGGTGTTTGTGAGACTATGGAGGTTCTGATGGTCATGATCATACTATATTTGAGTACATAGAACAGTATCAATGATCATGGAAATGCTCTTGTGGTATGTTGTAGGCTACGGCGAGGCCAAATGTGTGTATGTAATCTATATAATGTTCTTCATGGTCAAAGCGACGTTATAATGGATGGGAGTGGATATTGGGGGGTTTTTTTGGGGGGGGGAAGGAACAACTATCAACTCCAGCTAGACAACCAACTCCTTGACAGGGCTAGAAGAAGACCTGGTGCAGAAATTGACGTTGTTCCCCCAGTGTTCCTTTGTCTTTGTTTTTATTTTCCCCTTGTTCGCCAACGTTATCTCATTCCTTCTTTTTCAAAATAAGTACAGGTGTATTGAGTTATGCACACAACAAACCCAGGCATCATCCCGCGCACAGCAAAACACCAGCCATGTGTTACACACATAAACAGACCACATTGAAATGGGCGAACATGACCGAGGCTATACCATGCACCATGATCTTTTCACGACACCAAGGTTTCTTTCTTTTGCACAACAATAGCATTCAAACAAATGTATAAACACTCCCTGACTACCCACACTCCTTACTCATTGTTATCTTTCCCACTCGTGTGCTGGCCCTCCTCCGTCACATTCAGCTTACGAGGGCGAATGCTCTTCTTCCGTCGCTTCGTTGTTGGCCGATGAGTCAACGGCTCTTCCGACTGTAGACTCTCCTCCGAACTGACCACAGCCTTCAGAACAGCAGTCTCGGCAGCTTGCAGCGTGCGCCACGACGGCGATTCGTCGTCGGTCGGGTTGATGGCTTCCCAGGCTTTGACCTCCTCTTCGTGTTCTTTGCTCGCATTGCCAACATCTTCTTCTTCTCCCTCACTGACGTCTATCCAATCGCTGATGTCGCCGATGTCTTCTCCGCCGGGGTTGTCGCTGACATGTTCGGTAGTGGGTCTGGAGTTTCCCACGCCAATCTTTTGCAACATGTCGCGGAACGCGAATGGCATATCCTTGCCCCCGTCGCCCTCCTGCTGCTGCTGTCCCTCTGGCTGTTCTGCCGCATTAGCGTTGGCCAAAGAGGCGTCGCTGCCTTCGACCACGGCTGCTGCGTCGTTGCCCGATAGCAGCCGCTCTTCAAAGTCTGTGTACGTGCGCAGCTGGGTCTTGACGGCCGCAATGGCGCTGGGACACTTGGCTTCAATATAGACCTGCAGCCGCTCTGCCTCAGCCGACCACGCCGCCATGTTCTCGAGGTCCATGTAGGCCTTGCTGAGCATCATGAGCGTGTACGAAATGGGCCGCGGGTAATGCGGGTCCTGGCCGCGGCGGCGCATGTCGAGCGGCAGCCGCTTGGGCACATTGGCCACCTTAGCACGCACGCGCTGCCAGCCATGGAACGAGACCATGAGGTGCTCCTCGCAAACCATGAAGGCCTCGCGCCACCTCCTCATGCGCACGAGGAACTGTATGTAGTAGTTCCAGTTCTTGCTGTCGAGGCGGAAGCCGCTGCGCAGGACGGTGGTGATGAGCTCGCGCAGCTTGTCGGGGTCGTTTTGCGCGCCGTACACGCGCTGCATTGTCTTGAGCGAGTCGTTAAGTGCGTAGCGTGTGGAGGGCAGTGGCTCGGCGCGGGTTCTGCCGGGCGCCGACACGCGCGACTGTTGCATGACGCGATCGAAGATCAATTTCCAGATCTCTTCCACTTCTTCATACTTCTTTTCGTGGTAGGCGGCGAGCATGAGAGCTTCAAGGAGCTTCAAGGGCGGCTCAGATGAGCCGGAAGCTTCAGGACTCGAGGCTTGCCAGAGCTCCAGGATTTGAGGAATTGTTGCAACCTCCCGCAGGTGGGTAAAGACGAAGATGAGAAAGCTAGCCTGTGCTGTGCGGACCTTGAAGTTGCTTGCCTCGGCTGCCATGCTAAGCCAAGGTGTGTTAACTTGGCCATTCTGAGAAAGAGGCTTTGAAGCCTTGCCATCGGCGGCAATCGACTTCCTAAAAGCGCGGAGCGCTTTACTAATAACCTGCTTGGCCTCGTCTGCTGCATCTGCGCGATGTAGCTTTGTGGCCCACTGGCCCAGAGCCTGGAGCACCTTGTAAAAGACCTGGCCCGATTTCGGAAGACCAAGACGGTTGATAATTTGGCTCGTCTTTAAAGCCTCGGATAGCTGGCCAGTCTTCATGAAGGAGGTCATGAGGAGAGTGTAATGTTGGAAGCCCGGTTGCCAGGTCTTGGTCTTGACGGCCTCCTGTATGAGGAAAAGGGCATGATGAGGTTGTCGGCAGAGTGCAAGGCCACGCAGTAAGTGCGTGTATGTTTCGCCGTTGTAAGGGATTCCGTGTTTAGACATTTCGCCCAACAGCCGGTTGACAGCCCGAAGCTCACGACGCATGCTTTGATGGTGGAGCAGAGAGTTCCACAGAGTGGCCAGCTCTGCCTTGGTAAATTGGCCCTTTTGCGTCGTCATCTGCACAATGCTCTCAGCGTCTTTGAGCTTGTCATTCTGACAGTATGCTTCCACGACACAGTCAATCATTGTGATATTCGGCGTAAGCCCGTCATTCTTGGCCATGCGATAAAGCTCGATAGTGAACTCCAGGTCGCCTCGCGAACCAGCCATTCCCATCATAGTGCCATAGCTATACAAATCAGGCCGGACAGCCCTCTTCATTACGCCAAACACGCTCACGGCTCCGTCGTATTCGCCCGCCTTGGCGTGTGCATTCAGGAGAATATTCCAGCACATGATATTGAGCTCTGACCCAAAGCTTTGTTGAGCCTCAGCGAATATTCGACGCACTTCACTGAGCTCGCCTCGCACAGCGTGGACGTGCAGTATGACCAGAAAGTCTGGATTATCGCCAATCAGCTTGCCAGGCACGGGTTTTCTCGGCTTTCGCTGTTCATCGTAATGAAGGATGTATTCATCCCACAAACGTTTGACAGCGACAAGGTCACCTCTTCGTGCGTAAAAGCTCAAGCTCCTCCGGTAACCTCCGATGTCTAGCCTGCCGAACCGGGCGTAGTAATTCTCGAGAACTAGTTCAAGCCCAGCAACATCATCCGTTGGATAATAGACATATCTCAGCATGGCGTGCAGGACAAATCCGCGAACCTTAACATTTGGCAGTTGGCGATATTCTCTGAACATGCGATCCGCCGCCGATCTCATTGCTGGGTCTTTGGATGCAACCATGATAGCCGCCTCATATATGTTATGGTCTTTTAGTATATGCGCAAATCCAATCAAATCATTTGGGTTGCATATTGGTCCGTAGTGTTGTACACAAGGGAGTAAGAAATTTTCCTTGATGCTGTCGACTGTATCGAGGGTCGCTTGGTCGGCACTCTTTGATGATAGGACAGACCGTCTCCATCTGCCCAAGAGTTTCAGTCCGTACATCACCTCGCTGATCGAGAGAATACGATCTAGGGATTCAAAATTCGGGGCCATCTTGGAGGGCAATACATTCCACATTTGATGAAAGGTGGTGATCGAGTGGAATTTCAGGCATAGAGCCAGCAAAGTGCTTCGAGGCTTATACGTCATCGCAAAATTGAAGAAATGCTTGCGTAGGCGTTGTCGCAATCCTCTTGGAATGTCCTTTTGGTGATAGAGGAGCCAAACAGCTTCGAGGTCCGACTCGCGATTCCGCTGAATAAGCTTCCAAAACTTATACGCCGTCTCATTTAATCGCACCTCGGCGGGGACATTGGATTCTGCCGGAACTTCCGCTTCCTGCTGGCCTGGCCACATATCTCCGGTCTCAGAATTATCCTGATCATACGGCTCGTCATCGTGCAAGTCGTCTTCTTGTTCGATGCTGTTTTCAGCAGCAGCGCCAGCATTCTCGCTAGTAAAGGCTACCACATTTGGTTCTGATGTTGCTGGGGACGGATTTTGCTGTGATAGCGTTGCTGACGAGGTGAAGAGGCGTGGTGCTGAGCCCCGTAGATACAGCCTAGATTGTCCATACTTGGCTGGTGCAGATGGCGACAAGGATCGGAGTAGCGAGACGGCTCCTTGGGTTCCTTGAGGCCAAAGGAAATCCAGCGCCAGGTTTGATGAGCTCCTGTGTGCGTCCTGCGAGAGGGACTGAGAAATAAACTGAGTATTGAGCACGCCGAGGCATTCGCGGCTTAGAGTCTGCCACACATTGGACAACTCAATCTCAGCCGCGCCATGCTGCCAGAAGGCAGTGCGCAGTCGTCGCCGTGACGTGAAGGAGATTCTCGAGGGCGTCAAGATTCGTTGGAAGTTGCATGGCTCCAGACTCGCGGTCGTTCTTTCGAGCATTGGCATGGGGGTACGGCGTGGCCTGATCGAAACAGAGAGGAAAGGGTGTCGCTTGGTCTCAAAACATAGATGAACGAGGCTATATCTGTATCTGTACCGAGCAACAGATTGGGTTAGCTCGTGTCGACATGCTGTTGGGCGTTGAATTGCGGTGCTTCCTTACGCGCTTCATGCTGAGTAGGCAGCTCGTCCTCCTTGCTGTATGTTCCAACCGTCGAGCCTCCTTCTTCCGCCTCCAGAGGAGCTACTCTAGGGCGCGGCCAGATGCAAAAAGACTGCTGAAGGCCGCAAGACAATCAAAGGATGAAGAAGGCAGCAACGACAGATTCAGCTATGAGCGACAACGAAGGGCGAGCAGACACTCAAGACAGGAAGGTGGCTGGTATGACTGGGTGTTGTGAGGTTCTCGTAATCTGAAAGACGTGGTCTGGTCGTGCGAGCGACTGTGTTAGGGGTATGAGAAAATCATTTTGCCGTCGCCAGTCGATGATGCCCGCAAGTCTGTAGTCGGACCACGAGCTCGTAGGCCCGCCCCCCATAAATTTTGACGAGTCAGCAGGGATCAAGGACCAGCCCAAGAGGCAGACCTAGGCCGTTATCAGCGAATCTCGTGTGAGATAACACTGTAGCACGCTGCCACACTGCCGCGCTACAGGGGCCTTCATGCACGTACAGTATCTCGGAGCCTCTATCAGCCCTTATACATTACCCTAGCTTCCAGCGGGGCACTTTTTAAACAGTGGGATAGTCCTGACAGAGTAGCCGCCCCAGAGAACACCATCACAGGGCAGTGCTGCAGCCAGTTAGTACGGCCCGTCCACCACCACCACGCCTTGTTTTGCAGTCTTCTGGCGCACTTCTTTCCCCATACCACCTCCACTCCCACTCGCCTCGGCGTTACTGGCAATCGTGAGCTGTTCACTCGCCCGATTTACACAGCGGTGCCATGGATGCGACAAAGTTCATTCTCGCGACGCGGCTGGAGCTGCTCGACTACGCCAATGACTACAGCGCATACACTTCGCGTTTGACGACGCGGCTCAAGAGCACCAAGAAGCGCCTGGGCGTCCAGGACAAGCACCCGGCCAAGAGCCATTCCAATCTCGATGTCTCGACTTCACAGCTGGCCCAAAATCATGAGTGCGTCTTCCTGTAGCCTGGCCTTCCCCTGGCACGGACTCGAGCGACGAGGCTGACTTGCAAAAACGGTACAGATTCATACAACTCCCTCTGCTCACCGCTGAGCGTTACTGGGCCAAGTCAATGGCATGGCGGTCGCGAGACGAAATCAACAGCGAGACACGGTCTCAGGTCATCTCAAAGCTGACACAGGCCACCAAAATTGTCGAGAAGCTGGTTGCCACGCTCGCCGACAAGGAGAGCGGCGCAAGCTCGTCGGACATTCTGAGCGCATGGGCATATGCGGCTGTGCTCAAGGGTGATTCGACCTTTCGCGGCAAAAAGTGGCAGCAGTGTCTCGAGAACTACTCCATAGCCAAGATCATCTACACGGCGCTCCCCGCCTCTGTTCTCGAAGGCAACATTTTCAAGGACTACGTGTCCGACTCGGTCGATACGCCTTTGCGCTTTGCCCAGCGCCAGCTCAACATACCCACGACTCTGTCCATACTTGCTCTCGCCAAGAAGCACTTTCCACAATCCGACGAGGTCCTGGTCGCAAGGCTCAATGACGTCGCACCAAGCTTTCTCAAGGAGGACGAAGACACAACCATGACCGATGGCGGTGCGCTAAGGTTTACGTCATGGAGGGATCGAAAGGTGCCTGTCGAAGATGCGGAAATCGCACTGAAACTAGAGGCTCTCGAGACAGCCGCGTCTGAACTGGCCCAGAAGCTTGGCCCCTCATCTGACCTGCGGCCAAACAGCAAAGCGGAAGCCTACGATGCCGTTCTCGAAATCAGCAACGATGCTGTGGACGCTACGCAGCAAGCTATCGACGAGCTCAAGGAGCAAGGCGTTGCCCAAGGCGACTCACGCATGCAGAACCTAGCCATCTTGCGCACCAAGCTCAGGTACGATCTGCTGAGCTGGCAGATAGGTCGCAACAGAGTGCTCATGGGTGAAAACGACGGAGCTGTGCTTGATGACGGACCTAGTCTGAAAGGCAAGATGAAATTGCCCCAGGTCGAGCAGCCCTTGATCAAGGACAGCCAACAGGTCAAGCAGCAAGCTAAGAAAGTCAACTTGTACGACAAGACTCTACAGAGCCTTGAAGTTGCCAACGAGCTGCCAGGAATTGCAGCAGATGAGCACCTTGCCGCAGAGATTGACGCTGTGACCAAGTATTTCACGGCATTGAAGTGAGTGGATTCTACATGCAGTTTCATCGCAGGCCAATTGTGTAACTAACTATTGCCAGGTCTCTTGCGATTGCTCGCTCGCACTCATTGATAGGAAACGCAGCCAATGCTTTGGCCCTGATCAAACATGCCTACGACCAGAGCGAGGCCGCCATGCCAGTGCTCGCACAACACACTGAAGGCCAGGATGGGGGACTCAAAACCATGGAGGTCACCCGAAAGCAAGCAGCTTTCCTCCAGAGTCTGCTGAAGGGCGAGTTGCAGCGCAGCCGTGCGCTTGTCGAGATCTCGAAACTGAGTCAGCAGGCCAGCAAAGGGGGTGCGGTCGCGGCAAAGCGTCCCCTCATCGAGAGACTATCGCAATACGTCTCTGAAGGAGCTGATCTCGACAACATTGTGGCTTACCCACCGAAGCTGGAACCTATTCCAGTCAAGCCTCTATTCCTGGACGTAGCATGGAATTATGTGCAATATCCCACGGCGCAAACACAGCAGACCAAAGCCGCTCCTCAGCAAAGCAAGTCCAATGTTCAGGCGGATTCTGAGAAGCAACCTGCTAAGAAGGGATGGTTTGGTTTTGGAAGAGGCTAGACTCTTTACTACACATATTACAATGGTCCATGTAAAATCGTCCTCATGGTTATGGCGTTCATTTTCAAACCAGCAGTGTGTACAGGATACGTTTTGCTAGCGATACCACGATAATTCACTAAAGCTACCGTCTGCCGGCAAGGTTATGCTTCTGAAGGAAACCATTTTGGAGGGTCGCTGAGCGGATAACGGGCTTTCTTTGTTCAGAAATGTACTGGAGCTATCATTGTTAAGGGAAGAACAGGACGGGACCGTGGGTTTTACGGCTACTCAGTCAGCATTGTCATTAGTTCAACAGCAGCCTCAGATCTTTTCAGTGTTGGATTGGGCGTTATTCAAAAACGTGGCGAAACAGGTGACGGATCCAATGACCCCAAACCAGCACAGAATAACAAAAGCACAGTCCCGCATGTTTGTTTACCTGTCTTGGCTTCTGACAAACACTCCACTGCATTCCTGGTCTCTTGCAAGAACAGTCGACTTTTATGTTGACTGGAATGTGGGTTTCGCCCGCTTGTCAACAAACGCTTTTGTGGCTAACGTGGGCAAACTCGTCCCTTACTTGAACCCGCTCCGGGTCTGCGACTGTTGGGCAGACACTCCAACCCCGGAGGAGGCATCTCCTTCACACTGGGTCCTGTAAGATGAGCAATGACTTTGACGACATGTACGAGAAACCCGGCGAGGCCGCGGCTCTCAGTCGGCCATCCAGGATCAATAGGCGCGTCCGCACGCTACGAGGCATATTCAGACCAGTCACGAATCTGACCCCTTGGCGGGCAAAGCAGGATGCGTACACAATGCATTTGCTAGAGCCTGTGATAGAAGGAGAGGAACGTGGTGAGAAGAGTAGGGCAGACGACAACGACGAGGTTGAGGAAGAAGGTGAAGATGACGGATATGGAGATGTCGACCTCTCACAACCACTGCAACATACGAGACGAGGCCATCCCGACGTTTGTGGACTCTTCACATCTGCTCGGGCCGTCATATTCATTGTTGTTGCCTTTACCGTTGGTCTCTGTATAGGCGGCGGCCTAGGCCTGGGGATGCCATATTACGATTCCGTTCTTCGTTATTTTGACGGCCCGGACGCATCCGCTTTCTCTCCACCCTCCTCTTCTCTCTCCTTCAACGAGTACGGCATACCGAGCGAGTTACCCGTCATTCACTCAGCGCAGCTCATTAACCAGACCGAGCTACGCCTACGAACCAACTTCACCGTTTCGCGTGCAACAACAACACGCGAGTACGTCTTCAACATCTCACACGCCCTCGCGGCACCAGACGGCTTCTACAAGCCCATGATCCTCGCCAACGGGCAGTCGCCGGGTCCTCTGATTGAAGCCAACACGGGTGACACGGTGCGCGTGACTCTGCATAACCTCATGCCCAATACAACGACCAGTATCCATTTCCACGGCATCAATCAGAACGGGTCGACGTGGATGGATGGCGTTGCGGGCGTGACGCAGTGTGGAATTCCCGCGGCTGGTGGTTCGTGGACGTACGAGTTTGTTGTTACCGGGCAGAGAGGCACGTTTTGGTGGCACGCGCATGCTGGTGTACAGTTCACGGATGGGCTGTTCGGACCAATCGTGAGTGCTGGACTGTGCCTGTTTTGTCTTTTGTTTATCGGGCAAGGAATGTGTTCAGTGGTGTGAAATTGTGCTGACCTGGTGTGTAGATCATCCACGATCCAGACGAGATGGTTCCTCAAACAGACAGCGATGAGATACTCTTCCTTGGAGAGAACTACCATGCTTTTGCGGCAGAGGTAAGGAGTCGGATGCCTTTCTTGCATTCTCAGCAACATGCTCACCTTTTGTCTTCCAGCTCGCCTCATCTTACCTCTCGCCATCATCCCAATGGACGCCCAACGAGCCCGGAGTCGAGCCACTTTCTGACAACCTCGTCCTCAACGGCCAAAACATGTACGACTGCTCCATCGTCTCCACAACCTTCACATCCCCAGATCACTCATCCTCGTCGCCTTCTGCTGTTTCCTACTCTTCTGAAGACAAGCAAAACAACGACACCGACAAAAACACACCGCTCTGCACCGGCGGCAAAGCCTACACAACAACCATCAAACGCGGCACAAGCATGCGTCTCCGCCTCATCAACCACTCCTCTTACTTCTCCTACTGGTTCAGCATCGACAGCCACTCCCTCACCATTGTCGAAATCGACGGTGTGGAAGTCGAACCCATGCTTGTCGACGGCGTGCACGTCAACATTGGCCAGCGCTACTCGGTGATTGTCCAGGCCACGCAGCCGATAGGCGAGTACACCATCCGCTCCGCACTGGAGCGCAAGTGTTTTCTTCCGTACAGCACGTACAGCTCCAGCGGGCTCGAGAGTATCGGCTACGAGGCGAGAGGCGTGTTGCGGTATAAGGGCGCTATTTCGAATTCCATCAACTTGTCTCAACCCTCGTCAGATCTTGCCTCGCCATCCTCCACCAGTACAAACACCATGGCAGCAAATACCAACCCCTACGGCTGCGAAGACCTTCCCTTCAACATGCCATCTCCACTCCGCCCAGCGGCAGCCTTTCCCCTGGATGCTTCTTCCGCGATCGATCCTCAGTACACGGTTGATTTCCAGTTTCGCCAGGTCGGCGCCGTCAACCGCATCTTTGTCAATCGTACCTCATGGGCACCGTACGGCCATGACGCGACGCTGTGGCAGGCGCTCGAGCAAGACTTTATCCCTGGCGAGCAAGGGGTGTATAATAATTGGGGGTTTCGACTTGATCAGCAAGTTCTGCTTGTGCCTGATTCCGAGCCTGGTACTACTACTGCTGCTGCTGTCGATGGTGCTGGTGAGGTTGCAAGACTAGGAACGGTGCAAGTTGCCGTCAACAGCTTAGATGCCATGGAACATCCATTCCACATGCACGGTATGCTTCATCTCCTTGCAAAAATCTCTTGTCCTCAACCTTTACCTCGATTGCCTGCTCTGCTTCACTTCACTAACATATTCAACCCCCTTTCTAATGCAATAGGTCACACCGTCCAAATCGTTGGCTGGGGACCCGGCCCTTACACCGGCCCCTCCTCAACCACAACAACATGGAATCTGCAGAACCCCATGCGCCGCGATACCTTTACTGTTCCAGGCCAGTCGCACGTGGTTATTCGCTTCAAGGCTGATAATCCTGGAATGTGGGTTTTGCACTGTCACGTCGCATGGCATTTGGAAGGTATGTGTACTGGGCCTTTTTTTTTTCCCCTTTTTTTCTCTCTCTTTTTTTTTTATTATACCCCCCCCCCCTCCCAATCCTCCTGTTCACCTATTCGCTCCTTGTTTTTCGTTGCTGTTATCGAGCAAGCTTGTTTCCTGCCTCATCATTTGCAAAAGCAATGCTACTAAGGCAAGAGTTGCATACAAACGAAATGCTAACAATCAACAATAACATAGCTGGCATGGCTGCTGCTTTCCTGGAAAGACCAGAGGATCTCAAGACGCTCATACGGAATATGGACCCTGAGGTGAGGACTTTAGCGCAGAGCTTCTGTCCAGCGCGGAGTGAGGGTTGAGTGGACATGGAAGCTATAAACCAAGCACACAACAGCGTCGTCATATAAATTTAAAGAACGCACACAAGTTGGAGTTGTACATATGTAAGTGTACAAAATGCAAATATCATGAATACCGACATATCGCGAGCGTTTAGAAGATATCAAAGAGACAAGGAAGCAAGATAGTGATGGTTTTGAAGACAATCACTTGTTCACATCTCAAGAAATAAACAAGTTTGAGGGGGGAGTTCAGATTATCTATTCGCCAGAAGACGTCTTGTAATATACACATGCAGAGAGATAGCTTTCCCCCCGAAGACCAAACCGTCAGTGCCTTCCAGAACCAAATCATGTGACCAAGCCCGAAAATAAACCAGAAGTAATAAAGACAAACAAAAGTTTTGATGCTCGAACGCCGTCCCCAACCCTTTGCTGCAATAGACATGGCATGAGAGAAACGGCAGGTGAAGCCGCTAAGTAGCTGGGCGTATGAGTACAAGTAGGTACAAGAGAGTAAGAAAAGATGATGATGCGGAGGAGAACCATGGAGGAATAGTATCTATCATGCTGCCGCGCCGCTAGAACACAAAGTCCGAGTTCGTAGAATAAGTGGGTATATAAGGAAGTATTTTCGATCCGATTAACAAGCAGATGGCTTATTTCCTTTACTTGCTCTCGTCCTTCTTCTCGCCCTCAGCAGCACCCTCGGTGCTGGAGGACTGGTCGTTGCCCTCGGCACGAGCCTTGTGCATCTTGTCGAAGAGGTTCAAGCTGGCCATCTGGAGCTCGTCGGTCTTCTCCTTGATCTCGGCAGCAGTCAGAGTACCCTCGCCAGCCTGGCTCTTGGAGATGAACTCGCGCAGAGAGTTGATCTTCTCCTTGATTTGCTCAGCCTCGGTCTTGTCCAGGCGGTCGGCGTACTCGTTGAGGGCCTTCTCAGTGTCGTTCACGACAGAGTCGGCGCGGTTGGCAGCCTCAATGGAAGACTTGCGCTCCTTGTCGGCCTCAGCGTACTTCTCCGAGTCCTGGACCATCTGCTCAATTTCAGAGTCAGACAGACCAGAGCCGGAAGCAATGGTGATAGACTGGTCCTTGTTGGTGGACTTGTCCTTGGCGTGGACGTGGACGATAGAGTCTGCGTCAATGTCGAAGGTGACCTCGACCTGAGGGACACCACGGTGAGCAGGAGGGATGCCAACAAGCTGGAAGTTTCCGAGCAACTTGTTGTCCTTGACGAGCTCACGCTCACCCTGGAAAACCTTGATCTCGACGGCGGTCTGGAAGTCGGCAGCGGTAGAGAAGACTTGGGACTTCTTAGTAGGGATGGTGGTGTTGCGGTTGATCAGACGAGTGAAAACTCCACCCAGAGTCTCAATACCGAGGGACAGAGGAGTGACATCCAGCAGCAGAAGGTCCTTGACCTCACCAGACAGGACAGCACCCTGGATAGCGGCACCAATGGCGACAGCCTCATCGGGGTTGACAGACTTGGCGGGCTCACGACCGAAGATGCTCTTGACGGACTCGGAGACCTTGGGCATACGGGTCATACCACCGACCAGGATGACCTCCTGGATCTCCTTGGCAGTCAGGTTGGCGTCCTTCAGGGCCTTCTTGACGGGCTCAATGGTGCGGGAAATGAGAGGGTCGACCATCTTCTCGAGCTGAGCGCGGGTCAACTTCAAGTTGATGTGCTTGGGGCCGGAAGCATCAGCAGTGATGAAGGGCAGGCTGATGTCGGTCTGCAGAGAAGAGGACAGCTCAATCTTGGCCTTCTCGGCAGCCTCACGGATACGCTGAATGGCCATGCGGTCACCAGAGATGTCGAGACCGTTGGTCTTCTTGAACTCACCAACGATGTGGCGGACCAAGTGGATATCGAAGTCCTCACCACCCAAGTGGGTGTCACCGTTGGTAGACTTGACTTCGAAAACACCGTTCTGGATCTCGAGAACAGAGATATCGAAGGTACCACCACCCAGATCGTAGACAGCGACAACACGGTCAGCCTCCTTCTCCAGACCGTAGGCCAGAGCAGCAGCAGTGGGCTCGTTGACGACACGGAGGACGTTCAGACCAGCGATCTGACCGGCATCCTTGGTAGCCTGACGCTGAGAGTCGTTGAAGTATGCAGGGACGGTGACGACGGCGTTCTTGACAGGCTTGCTAAGGTAGGCCTCAGCGGTCTCCTTCATCTTCTGAAGAACGAAACCTCCGACCTGCGAGGGCGAGTAGTTCTGGCCACGGGCGGACACCCAGGCGTCGCCGTTGGTGTGGGAAACGATCTTGTAGGGCACCTCCTTGATGTCGCGCTGAACCTCGATATCGTTGAACTTGCGACCGATCAGACGCTTGGTAGCGAACAGGGTGTTCTCGGGGTTGACGACGGCTTGACGCTTGGCAGCGACACCGACCAGGCGCTCGCCATCCTCAGCGAAAGCAACGACTGATGGCGTTGTGCGGGCACCTGTAAAAATGTCAACATGAAATTGCGACCAAGATGCACAGCAAAGCTGAGCAGAGGTTGCTAGAGTAGAACTGACCCTCTGAGTTCTCGATAATCTTGGGGGTCTTGCCCTCCATGATGGCAACGGCCGAGTTGGTGGTACCCAAATCAATACCGATCACGGAGCCCTTGACCTTCTCATCTGTGGACTGGAAGCGGGCGAACGCGGGAGAGGCGGACTTGTGCATGAAACCCGCAGAGCGGGTGGCTCTGGGAAGCTGTCAAGATTGCATTGCAAGGTTAGCAACATGCTATTGGTGATCGCGAGAACGCACGTTGAGCTCAGCCAGGCATGAGCCCCGAGGAGGCAACCTGAGCTTTTGAGGGCGCGACTTACAGCACGAGACAGACGAGACGAGAACATCTTGATGTCTGAAGAGGAAATTATGATTCCTACTCAATGAAGATGTAGAAAAAAAAAGAAAGGCAGCTGGAGGAATTCGCCCAAAAATGCGATTGGGGAAGAGAGGATTGGGTGGTTGTTGATGGGAAGATGGAGTTGGTTTAAAGCACGTCGGCTCGAATGGCGTGTGAAGAAAAAAAAAGCTGCAGCAATGAAAAATTCATGACGCTGCAGTCGAGAAGCTTCTGCGAAATGGCGAAATTTGCCTGCCAGCCTCGGAACGCTAGAGCCATTAAATGGGACGTGCACAGGGAGTGGAGTCACCTATGGATGCTGGTCCTTCCTCTTCCGAGGTTGTCTTGTTGCCTTGGAGAACAGTTGTCTTACGTAAACACTAACAGAAAAGCACCTACGTACCTCCTATCATACCTCTAGTAGTGCGTCCAGAACACAACACTGAACACTTTAACAATGCTACAGACGATTATAGCAGCACCAGCAAACACATTGTATGTTTCTAGGATACCTAGGCACCGATGTAATTGCCAGGTTTCAAGCGGCATCCACACTCCTCCCGCTAGCTCGAAGCCCAGCGAAGCATGTATTATTACAGCAACTCGAGCACTATAACGAGCATGATTCGTCCATGAACGATTGCTGTAGTATACCCATCTGGACAATACATCTACTCTATCTTCAGTCTCATGTTCAAGGCTTCTGCGGTAACTTCAACTATACCGATCTTGAAAAAGAGCTTAATAATGACTTCTTATATTATTGTTGTCCGTGCTAGTTGACTTTTCCCTGTGTCTTGTTTGGTATAGAAGACCTTGATAATGCGGGCAGCCGTTCAGCAAGGGCTGCTTGTCCCAGGTACTTTCTACTTAGTGTGGCTGCAGCCTGGGAAGAGGTATTGGTCACTTTCAATTGATCAGTAGGCGTCAGCGGATATTGTCGTTTTCATTAGCCGCCTCGTCTGCTACAGGTGCCAATGACGACAGGGCCCAAGCCCGTCACCACGACTTTCGTTCATCTCCAACTAACAACACCCTTTTCATCATCCTCATCTCTCCATCTCCCATCTCCAACCTCGCTGGCCGTGCTTGCGCAGCAACTTGCCATCAACACCAGCAATACTGCCAGACCAACAAGCGATTTCACACTTACTGCACCTCCAAGAAGACCCTCACCTGTGCATCCACACTCGTCGCAGCCTGGCCACTCACCATTCTCTCGACGCGTGCCTATTGCGGCCACTACTACACCACGCCGACCCGATTTCAGACCCGGCTCGGAACCCGTCCATGCGTCCTCCCCAGGAGCCAAGCTTGTGATCTACACTGGGCAGCATGGCTGTCACCGATGATAGAATGTGAGCCTTGATATGCATCTTGCCTTCTGGAGTTCCCATACCCATCAAAGTCGTTGCTGCTTGTCCTGCAGCCCGATGCAGGGCTCACCACAGCTTGCTGCATCTGCAATTGTGCATCAGCGCCATTCAACGTCATGCAGCCTGACTGACACCGATCCTCATCCATGCAGATATCATTCAACCGACGCTCTCATTCTCACGAAGCCTAAACGCCACTACCGAGTCGGTCTGCGCTGCGAGTACGTCCCTTGGCGATTCGTTCTCTTGCGACTAACAGATTTTGCATACTAAATCATCGTGTGTTTCAGACACTGGCAGCTGCGGTCGCAAATTGGCGTTTGCTCCGAGAAACATGTCTTCTACGTAGGAGGCAACGGCAACACCCAGGTTCACAAGCTTGACCCCACGACGCAAGAAAGTGAGGTTGTCAAAATCCTCACCTTCGTTCCTCGCTGCCTCGTGGCTCGCAATGGCTGGGTCTGCTGTGGTGGCGAGAACGGTGAGTTTGCTGGCTTTCAAATCGACGATGATGCCGACAACAACGATGCCGCTCGAGGCCCCGCTTCTTCGGTCGACCTGTCTCTGAGTTACATCCGAAATCACATCGAAAACGGTGGCCCCCGCTCCGAGGTGCTCGATGCCTTCCGCGACCACATGCAAGGCTTGTCCGCCGACGACCGGCTACAACTTGCTCTCGACGTTGCCTCCGACCCATCCGACCCCGCCCCCCCGTTGAATGCTTCGAGTCCGCGCCCAGACGTCCACAACAAAGGCCTACTTGCTCGATCAAAGACGTTCGGCAAAGAAAGAGTGAATTGTATCACACTGTGGTTTCCTGCCACCTCCTTAAGTGAGAGGGCTCCCGGCGCATATTCACAGTCGGTCGCGGTTCTGGCAAACAATGACAAGCATGTCACAATTGTGGGATTGGAGGACCAAGAGGCTGTTGACGAGTTGTCATATCCCGACTACGTCAACAGAGCTCTCATTTCGCCTGATGGCCAGTTTCTTGTTGCCGTCTGTGACGATCCATACCTCTACGTCCACAAAAGAACGCCCAAACAAGTGCCTGGCCAAGGCCTGTTCACCCGCAAGGATGTATTTGATTACGAGTGGCAGCTGTGCGCCAAGACTCATATAAAGAGCCAACGCAAAGAAGACAGGTCCGATCAACGTGGCAGCTTTGCGGCCTGCTTTTCTGGTACGGGGCGCTACCTTGCCGTCGGGACACAGTATGGCGTGATCTCGATTTTTGAGGTTGCCGCCTTTACTGAGCCCGACCGCAATGCGCTGATCACCACGTTCAACTCGTCAAGACCCAAGGAAGACGTTGGCGCAGTGCGTGACATGGCATTTTGCCCGGGACCATTTGACCTGCTGGCCTGGACAGAGCACCGTGGACATATTGGCGTCGCAGACATACGAAGCAATTACGTTTCGCGGCAAATCCTGGATCTGAACGAATACGATGCCTACACGCACATCATGGTTACCGAAAAAGGCTCGATCGATCCACGTATGCTGGAGAGGAATGAGGACGGTGAACTGACCTTAGCGGCAGAATTGATGGATTCCACAGGACGTCGCGGCGCAAGCCGAAGACTTGCTTCAGACTTCCATTCGCCTCTCAACGCAGAGGACACTGTCATTCTAGAGGCGCTCTCGGATCAACGGAGGCAGCGGGACCAGCGAGCTGCTGCTGCCCGAGGCATCGTAGCCGACAATACACGGCTTGTTGAGCGTCTGCAAAGCCGAGCGGCTCTGGCGCGCGAGACTTCGCTCTACCGGGATCTCAGAAACAATCGGGTGAGTTCTGATGCTCATGACCTACCAAGCTCTCTGCAGTTGCGGGCGATCGAAAGCGGACGAGCACGTTTGCGTGCTCAAATTGCCGGTGCTGAAACGGACGCTGCGGGAGATCGTGCCATTGAGCGTCGTATATCGTGGGCACGCGAAATGGGCCGGCGTCTTGGCCTGGGAGATCGGACGACGCGCTGGCTCATGTTTGCCCCAGCTGCTGATTTCATTTACGCCAACACTGACCTTGAGCCTTCCTCGGATCAGAGCACGTTTGACATTTTGAACTCGGCGGGCAACGAGCCCGGCCAGAGCGGCGAGTCGACGACAGAGGGCACACGAGATTATTTGGCGTCGGTCTGGAACACCATTCACCGACACCGCGAACGAGAGGCACAGACAGAGGCGCTACGAGTGACTCGAGCCCGTATGGGAGGTCGCACCGTGCTCAACATCAACCGTACAGATCACGAGCCTGATGATACGGCTGGACTGGCTTGGAGTGACGACGGTCGCATGCTGTAAGCATATTTAAGAATCATTCCTTTTGCTAATGTTTCTGGACTTATGAGCTGACATGAGACTTTTGCGATAGTTACATTGGCGCCGAAGATGGCATCTACGAGTTCCAGGTCAATGTGTTTGACAGGAAGATGTTCCCCAGCATCAGCTTGCGTTGAGGCGATTTGGGATGATCGCCGTTGTGTACCGGATGTGGTTGTATTTCTGGACCCTGCAGGGTTTTCGGAAAAGTCAGCGACTTGCTTTTGCCTTTTGATTTTCCTCTTCCTTGTCGGGCGTGCAGGTGTCCATATTGATTGTACAAAATATTCCAGGTGTTATGACTTTGCATTCAAGGGTTTTGTTTTATTAGGGCATGGGTGGGTTATCCGCAATTGGGAACACTCGGACGAGCGGTCTCTAATTGGGAGTATGGTCGAGTTGTGGTCTATTGAAAAGCGCGTGGGTTTACTGTACAAACATACTCTTGTAAATTGCCTGAAATTTATCCCGCGAAGCAAATTGAGGCGCTCATGATTTGACTCCAGATATGGAGAGCAGAAAATAGCATGGCGTGTGTCTTGTTTCGAAAATGACAAATGGCTAGATGAAGTCTGACAGACTGTTTTTGTAGCTACAGTCGTTTTCAAGAGTTGTTGCGATCATGTATGTGGGTATGTGTATGAATCTTGCATCCTGACCTCCTGCTTCGTGGTCGAGGATTTCAAATATGCTACCTCATAACTCTACATCTAATTGATTTGGTCCACAGTCCATCGAACTCACTTATACAACAACCCCTCCACTCTCTCAGCAATAGCCAGACAACTCGTCAGACCAGGACTCTCGATGCCCAACAAATTCACCCACCCAGCCCAGCCCTCTTCCATTCTCACCACAAAATCATGAAACCCTTTGCCATCCATGACCGCACCGCCCGGCGCCAACTTGGGCCTTATACCCGCATAATCCGGCGCCAGCGCAGCGACATCCACGCCAGGCAAGAACTTTTTGATCTGGCGCACCGCAGCTTCAAACCGGCTTGTGTTGACGGTAAGGTCGGTTGGATCGTCGACCCACTCGACATCAGGCCCAAAGCGTAACCTCCCCGCCAGGTCGAGAGTCAGGTGCGTTCCCAACCCGCCGAGGCCTGGCTCGGGCGCTGGGTAGACGAGCGTAGATACTTTTGGCGAAGACGCGCCATATGAAAAGTAGTTGCCTTTGGCGTAGTAGAGTTTCTTGTGTTGCTCCAAGGGCGCAATGAGGTTGTGGATGGCCACTGCGCCGAGGCCTGCGGCGTTGACGAGGGTGGACGTTGTGATGGTGCTCAGCTCGGAGGTGTGGAAGTCGCGCGTTGTGATGGCCCAGCCAGCGCTGCCTGGCTTGCTGCTGCTGCTCCCGTCGTTGCCACCAAGTGGTTCAATCCTCACCACGTCCGACCCAGGCGCAAAGATACCCCCCGCATCCTCAAACCCACCCAACAACGCAACCATCAAGCCATGCGAATCCACAATCCCCGTCGTCGGCGACTCAAGACACCCAGCTTCAGCACGAACCTCGGGCTCTCTTCTCTTCAGCTCCTCCTCGCCGACCCAGCGCACCGGCACGCGTCCACCCAGTCCTCCTTCTTGAGCGCCATCGCCACCACCACTGCCCTTCTCGCCATTCACCATACAATGCCGATAGACCTTTTCGAGCGCCTCGCGCTGCGCGTGCGTCTGTGCGACAATGAATTTGCCACAGTTGCGGTGCGGGACGTTGTGGTGTGTGCAAAACTCGTACAGGAGTTCTTTGCCGCGGATGCAGAGGGAGGTCTTCAGTGTCGAGAGGGGACCGTAGTAGATGCCGGCATGGATTACTTCGCTGTTGCGGGAGGACGTTTCTGTCCCTGGGGCGAGGTGTCGTTCGAGGAGGAGGGTGGAGGAGGAGGAGGAGCTGCGCATGGCGAGAGCGCGGGCTGTTGCTAGGCCTACGGCGCCAGCGCCAATGACCTGCGATGTCAGGTGTCAGGTAAGCTGGTGTAGAAAAAGGCATGTATGTGTATGCGATTGAGATGAATATGGTGGATGCATGAAATTCCCCATTATCGCAATCCACCAAAAGATTCTGACCTCTCGTCACGATTCCAACCTTCATGTGTCACTCACCACATGTTCGAAATCAACACGTCTCGCTGGCGTAGACGAAAACATTCTCCGAGAAACCACCCCGTCATTCTTGGTAGCAGTCCTCAACAGCCCTCGTCCAGCAGGTCTAGAAAACATTGTGCTTGTGCTCGCTCGCAAGATTGCCATGCCCAGTTCAAGGCCTGCTGCGGTGTTTTCTTCACCTTGATTTTACTGGAATAGGAACTGAGTGGAACCAATGAGTTTGTCGAATCCAGAAAGATACGGCCTCTTATCAAGATCCGGGTGTTCAGAGTTGATGAAAGGAACAACACGAGTATGTATGGAGACGATTGAGATGACGCCATCGCGGATATCCACTCACTTACTGTTGTGGGAAAGAAGGCTGCCACCTGCTGGAACTTCCGCAACAAAAGGCCAAAACCACAATCTAACATTGACTCAGGAATACATGATATCACTTAGTCATAGAAAAATACAGTACTCGATTATTCATTGGAGCTGGTCAAGGCTACAAACCTCGTTATCGCTGTCCGCGAAAAGTGAACGCCTGCACAATGGACGACATTGCATCGTTGTCTTCAAGTGACAGGTCATAGCAAATGCCTTGTTCGACCTCAGGCCCATATTAGAGTCTCTCAAGACATGAAAAGTCGCTACAAATCATTATCACCCAGGCCAAGCCATGGAGATCGAACTCGGTTGGGTTTGGCAATGTTAATGGGCAATGTTATGGGCGTGTCCAGTCTCCAAAGGCTTTGCGCACTTATAGTCAATTTCCAAGTCCATTCCTAGGCAATTATAAAGTGCATAAACCAAACAATAACACACTTGCAGTCCAATGTGTGGCCAATCCTCCCAACTCCAAGCGAATGATGAGTGTTCCCGTCCTGAGCCCAAGCCAATGACTCTATGCAACGCCAGAAAGGAAAGAAAAGGGTAGATGAATCCATGGATTCAGAGAAGAATAAAGGGAGCAAGGTCGCGAGTGTAAGACTGGTTTGTTTCTCAAATGCAATCGCTTGACCCCGAGTCTGGTTTCCCTTGGCTTTTCCTCCCGTGAAATTGATCGTTTTGTTGTGACTTATTGCCAGTCTAATTTTCAGCACTCCATTGCTTGCCGCAAGAGAGGGTCACTCATTCGTCTTTTGGCGTCTCTTGCACAGAATTCCCACTCTCCGTTGCAGTTCCAGAGGGCCTGCCTTCATCGGCAATCGATTCGGATCTCGCCAGGCTAGAGTGGTGTGCTGGCTCTCTGGTGACGGCTGCTGTTCCGCCATTCAAGGCTTCCAATTGGCGTTCTATTTCCACGTTCCGTTAGCAGACAAGATCCCGAGTAATATGCGCTCATTGTTCGCCTCCGTCGGCTCAGAATGAACAAACTCACCCAGGTCTCGGATCCGATGCCGAAGCATCTGGTTCTCCCTAGTCAGCATCTGCGTCTCGGCCTGGTAGAACACACTCTCGTCCCTGCCGCCGAGTACAAACGAGTCGCCACTATCCTGGCTGATAGACGTGGACCGGAGTCGAGGCGAGGCACCGCGGCTAGGCGTCCTAGAGCGGTGCCGTAGGTCGCCACGGGCCAGATCAAACGAGGAGCGAGGAAACACTGGCGATCGTGGGTGCGAGCCCGTCGAAGGCGCCGTGGGCGCAGAGGCAGAGTGTGGATGAGCTACAGAAACGGGTGGCACAGTGAAGCTCTGATTCGATGCCGCCGGAGACTCTTCGCCGGCAATGGCGGACTGGTTGGATTGAAGGTGTAGGATTTGCGCTTGCTGTTGTCGGATCTGGACGAGGAGGCGATTCTAAAGAGCAGACCATCATTAGCACGCAAATTCTCAGACCTAATTAAACTTGTTTACGGTGGTAGGTTCTTACCACTTGAGCCTCTTGCTCGGCTTCCAGTTCCTGGTGTAGCTCACCCAAGCTTGGAGCGCGATGATGGGGCGGTTCACTGCTCAGCAGCAACGGCGACGAGGCCGAGGGACCAGTAGGACTCGTCATGCTGGATCGGTGGGCAGGCTCCTGGACCATCTCGCCGGGCCCAGGCACAGCCGGGTCGTTGGCCTGCAGATTCATGAGGACTTGGGATCGTCGCCGGCCGTTGCCAGAGGAAGTGGTCACTTGGCGGGAGAGCGAGCCAGAGGATCCTGATGAGGACAAAAGAATCGCAAATTGTCAGCAAAGGTGGGGTGCGCAGTGTCTGCGGGTACGAGCGGTACAACGAGTTCAGTGCCCACTTGGCGAAGATGGATCCAACTTACGTCTTGAGCCTTCGTGCTGCAGACCAGCATTGACTGCAGCAGCGGCTTGCAGTGAGGTCGAAGTAGAGCGGCTGGGAGAAGGAGAGGTCGAGCCGGGCTGTCGCTGGGTGGGCGAAGCACCAGCACCAGCAGCAGGCTCGGTGCTTGTTGTGTTGATCGAAGGCATGCTGACCAAAGCTGGAGTTGGTGGTGCGCGTGCTGAAGAAGGACGAGGAGTTGACGAGGCTGTCACAGAGGTTGCAGAGGTCGCGGAAAGTAACGGCGAGGTTGGAGGGCGCGCAGAGGGAGGAAGAGAGTTGAGATCGGGCATGGCGGTCCCCACGGACAACAGTGTGCTATTTGTTGTCTCGCGAGCGTGGTGATGACGGTGTCAAGGAGGAGGACAAGGGCGTTTCTTGGAGGTGCCATGTGTTGGTTCTACTTGGGAGGTCGTGTTTGTTACGCGAGGTACGGCACGTCAGTGGCCCAGCAGCGTAGCGACAGATGCGCCCGCGGCAGGTGCGTCAGGCAGTGGCAGCTCGCAGGTACAGTGGGCGCGGACATGTGCCATGTACACTTGCCATAGGGCCCTTAGCAGTGGCGGGGTCAGGCCTAGACCCTGCGGGCTACAGCACTTGAGCAACGGCAGCAGGAGGAGCATGGGCCCACTGGAGGAACGTGCAAAGGAACGTGCAAAGGAGGGGTTCTGCGTCACAAGAGCCGCGCCCAGTCTGGCAGTCTGTCAACTGCAGCCGGCTTACCGAGGACCCTGTAGGCCGTTCTGATGCCTTTGAATGACAGTGGTGTGTCACGCTGATCGGGCCCAAATGCAGCGGCTGCGCATGACCAGCTTCAGGCGGCCCTTGGCCCTGTTTAGCGGCTGTCATTTCTGCCACCTCGATATAAGTCTCCGTCCTTGTTGGAAGAGCAGAGGCAGACTTTGACCAGCGTCACGCCACGACGTTGAGAGACTCGCTTGACTGCGCTGCCGTATGATCTCAAGACGGCGCAAGCAAAGACAGAATCCAAGTCCTACTCGATGCGATGATGCGATTCAGCGAAGAAGAGGACTTGAGCATCACGCAGGCCAGCAAGGTTTTGCCTCTAATCAATTGGCAGCCGTTCGCATCAGGTGATGCCCTTATCCAATCAAGATATCTGGGCCGTCAACGTCAGCGCATTGGTCCCCTCTTTTCAAGCTCTTTGTTTGCCCTTGCGCATGTCAGCTCAGCCCACAAGCACTCATAAAGCAACTCGCAACCGCCCAGGCGTAGCATTCGTATTGATAGCAGACTGTTGAGATGGGCCGCGGGGCTGACTAGCCGGCGGGCTGGCTGATGAGCTCTAGCGGAGACATCTGGGGCCGCCCACGTTTGTCTGTCTGGGGCTCTTGTCTCTCGCTCTCTCTCTTCTCTCTGTCGCTCTCTTTGGCTCCTGAATCCTCGTCGGCCGTCCATTTGCTAATTTCCGTGGTTGTCGTTGTGCTACGCACCGCGACCAGGGCAAGGCGATCAAGAAATCTCGTGTTGGCTCGTTTGTCTCATTGTCTCGTCATGACCCCCTGGCAGCAGTTGGTTGGGCAGTTGGTGGGTTGGCGACGAGATTGATATGCAGCATGCCTTTGAAAGGTGAATGCCTCATCACTGACCAAGCAGCAGAGTGTGCCAAGTAATCTAGACACTGGAAATACAGGACTGGGATCACCTGCTCTCTCTCTCTCTCTCGGCATGCGCTTCACGCTTTTGCTGGTCGAGAAATGAATACACATAGGCTGTCTACATGGTGAAGAGGGCTGGCTGTCGTTGGTTCAGGTCTGAGGATGGACGGGCCAAAAAGCGTTGCTGTGCCACAGCAGTCGTGTGGCAACGATCCAGGCGAAGTGTACATGTGTGGGACAAGGTTGGTGGTTGTTCTCGAATTCATTTATCGTCCATCACGAGCGAGGCAATGACCCAACCGACTGGCCGGTCAGTCCCCAAGTGGGTGGGATTGTTGCCGAGTGTTGGAGCGATGTATGCGAAGTATACTTATGGAGTACACTGTGTGTAGTACATGTTTATTGTATTTTTTTTTAAAAAAAAATGCTTAAAGTTTACGCTATCGAGAGAAAACCGCTCGGCAGTCTCTCAAGGTTTTTGAATTCATGGAATCGACGATGTCGCTCTTTGCAAGGAGACGGCGTCCTTCTCGTTCTCAGTACCATGGAAAGCCTTCGTACAAGACAAGAACCAGTTAGCAAGGGAATCTTTGTGATCGACTGCTACTTGACGTGCATACTTGTTCATATGCAGGGTCACTCATCACCCTCGCATTCGTTTTCCATACACAGATCATCAATTCATCACATTTCACACAGCATCTCGTGCAGTTATTTGATTGATGATCGCATAACCTTTCCTTTATGAGTAATTTATCAGCCTTGCATTACTACGCTGCCTCTTACATCCGCACCCAAGCCTGCCCTACCAAGTGGATTTGATCCGACATTTTGGATCTGGACTCTTCTTCTCTTCTCATCCACACTTGCTTAGGCTCTCCACCGAGCCCGTGCGAGGCTCCGTGATTCTCGTGAGTCGTGTCGTCCGCGTCCGGATGGTGAGATGAGAGCGGGGAGGGCTGACGTATCGTGTGTGTGCATGTGCGTATGTATGTACGTACTGTATTGAATCGGGTATTGAAGTGCTTGCTTGCTTAAAGTTTTCTTGGAGACAGCCCATCGAAAATGCATAACAGATCACCAAGCTCGCGTTGATCTACGCTCCCTCTCACTCCCTCACTCCTGCTCTTCCGTATACAGTATGAACATCAATGTACAATATGTGTCAATGCTCGCCGATACGAAACCCACGTACACACATACCCAGCGCCTTCAAGTCCCCGATCTTCTTGCTTCTCGCTTCGTAGACCAGAACCACGTGCAATCCAATAGGCTACCGGTTTCTATGTGAGGCCGTTGCCAGCCACGGCACGGCGCATATCGAGGATATGTCCGGCGATGCACGGGTGAAGAGGGAAAAAGAACCAAGAAGTACCATGTATTCCGGCACATCTGGTCCGTGCCGGTAGCGTAGGCTTCGGTACATGATGAGCTAAAGTTTGTAACACTCGGCCAATGACGCTTGTTGTAAGTATACTCGAGACTCTGTTGGACGGAAACTACCTCGCTCATAGCCAGTCTACCCGCAACGCACAATCATTCACCGACATATCTATCGCCGTTACATGTCGTCTTTTTATTTTTTATTGTTATAATAGTCAAATCATTGCAGCTAGTCAATTGGCTTAGGTAAGCCTGTACTTTACGCGTTTAGAGATTCTCCTCGCCCGTGTTTAGCACCACCGCCGACATGACGAGAAGCGCCAACCTCAATAGAAGAGCAATAACAATTAAAGCGACAATCTAAGCGGCAGCCAAATGCAGTTCGCTCGCAAGGACAACCCCCGTCTCTTTTCAGTCCCAATAGTCTTTGCCGACTTGCTGAGAAGTAAAAATGCGTAGCCAAGCGTGCGTACAAGACGGACCAAGGGCGCTACTGCAGGTACGCTCTAGCAGAGTTGCGCTTGGATGAAGCACGGGCTCTCGAGCGAGCTGTTCCATCCAACGGCGGCTAGGAGATACTTCTGCTATCTGGGCGAGTGTGTCGATAAAAGTATATGGTGGGAAAGAACGGAATCTAATACGATCGGCAAAGGAGGGTCATGGCCATAGCTTCATTGGTCTAAGTAGTCGGTTCGGATGGGGGATTAGCGAGCAATGTTAGTGACTATACATTTAGATTGTTCGCACTGAGACAGCAGGCTATGGCTATACTTTGTGTATAAAAGAAAAAAATAATAAAATAATAAAAACCCTTGAAGATGATCCAGCTGATCGAGAACCAAAAGTGCATTTCAACCATCCACTCTTTTTGCCGTCTCTGCCATGTGGTCGTGATTGTCTGTGCAAGACCCTGAAAACAAGGAAAGGCTTCTTCATGGAAGCGAGAGGAAGCACCTGGGACATCTATGCCCAAGCATATATCCGCTAATGAACGGGAAGATGCAGACATAACACACACTGGTGTTACCCCTGACTTCAGGAGAAAGAAAGAATGAACGGACAGGTTTGTTGGCGACTCTGTATGAGTTGCAGAATTATTGCGGTGCTGGACAATTTGAGGGAGTCCTTGCCATACTAAACCCGGAAAATTGAGGAAATAATTCTCTTTCTCACTTGGACTCGGACACTTTCTCGATGTAGATGATGACGACATTTCCTCAGACTTGCTGCACGCAGTGAGTACCGAATTGTGTACATGGATAGTTGCTGACAGATACCAAATCTATGTACTCTTCGCGATGGAAAGAAGCAAGTCCATGTTTGATCGCCGACTACTTACAGCTTGACAAGCTCGCCTACGCCCAGCAGCAGCGTCTGATTTACGTTTGCGACTAGATACGGCCATGAAGCATCCCAAAACTGGGATGGTGATGACTGATGAATGACTAGCACGGGACAATGCATATGCATTTGGAGACTCTCTCTCACACCTCTCTCATCACGCGCGCGCGCGTATCATGTACATTACAGACAGTCCGCGTAATCAATCAGATAGTCTGGCAACACTATACGCATGTGGTGTAATCTGATTGACAGTATTGGATTGCAATGTCACAGCCTTTTGGTAAGGAACTTGTCAGTCAAGGACGACGGTAAAGCCGCGCTCACCGTTCTACAATAGTGTAACGGAACCAGTGGAAACGTGCAGACACCCGAGAAAGGAACCAAAAAGGAGATGAGAGGAGGGGAAATGAGCGTGGACGTGATAGGCCAAGAGGCCACATATAAATGTCGTGCTATTGTATGAGCCATTGCCTGTACGACATTGTTTAGCGAGAGACACCCAGCAGGAAGGCTGACCATGATTCTCAAGCCTTACGAATACCTACGTACTCCCTCTACCCCTCTTCCTCTCTGGGCGGTGCCTTGTGAGCGGTCGCCGTTCGAGCCGTGCCGATCTGAGCATCCTGTGTGTTGGTCCCAAGACCTTGGCTTTGAATAGTTGCTGATGGGTCTTTGATGGACCAAGTGTGTTTGATATTGGCCAAAATACATGTAATTTGTCCCCAGGTGGGTTCCCAAAATCAGACCAAGTCTCGGAGTTGCGGGTGATCGTAATGTTGCTTTTCATTTTGCCTCCTCAGAATCCATCAATCTTTTTCTTGATATCAGAATCATTCGAGAGCCCGATGCTGATGCTCATCTCAGCCGGTCAGCAGCGGGGGTTACCAATCACCTGAAAAGGACTTACCAATCCAGACGTCTTCGTAATGGGGCAAAAATGTACAATAGCTTCCCTGGTCGCCCATGCAGGTCCGTCATTCCGTGTCGCAGGACAATGGCCTCAACTCAGGACGACGCCACCACTCAAAAAGTGTCCAAGATGGGATGTCGCATGTACAGTGTCAGCCATCAATAGTGAATTATCGGACTGCAAAGTGATTGGCTGGCTCGGTACGTGCCTCAGACGCTCGCTGTGCTACAGTATGTTACTTACTGTAGAGTGTACATCTTACACAGTCGCACTGGGAAGGATTGTCTGAAAAGTGGTTTCCCTGCCCTTCTGCCTCTATACTTTCCTATCTTGGTGCAAGAGCGCCTAATGGAGACCAAGTTCAGATGGTGTCAGAATTACATCCACAAGGCTGCAGGTGTATATTCTCTGTTCTGGACTACGAAGACGTTGTTCAATGCTGGTGCCATCGTGAGACAATAAAGAGACATTCCAGAGCGGCCCATTTCCACCACTGCTGTCTGACTGACTGGCAGACTGGATTGGTGGCTGACATGATTCAAGCCTCCTCCTTCTTGCTTGGCACTTTTTTTCTGCCCCTCTGTGTGGCACGATTTTCTCTACTTGACCTTTGCACATTGACTGGCAAGAGGCCGGATTGAAATCCGCCATCCCAAAGCTTCAAATGAGCCACCTTTGGGCGAGAGGGGCCAGGTTTGGGTTCTGTCTCGATTAGAAAATCCACCTTTGTGTTTCCAGACGTTTAGCAAAGATGATTCAGCTAGTGGGAACTATAGCAGAGCTCGTGTAGCCATATCTGATTCACAAGGATATCAAACATTCTTAAAGTTGGGAGAACAGTATCCTTGATCGAGAAACATCCGTACGAATCTCCTCTTCTCTTGAAAAATAAAGTTTTCTCATTCGTACGAATACTGGCAAAGCTATTATAGTACAGTATGTATTTCACAAGATGAAAGGAACATCGAAAACCCCTCATTCCATCTATCCAAAGCCCCTCTTTCGGTCTTGACCACCCATCCCCTCCCCACTTCCGTTTGAGCCTCTTAGCCCTCCAAGCTCCTCCTCCCCTTCATACAGTCCAGCCCAGTGATTTGTACAGTTTGCCGCCTCGTCCACACTTGCACGTACGCAAATACAAGGGCCCTCTACTATGTAAATCTCCTGCCATTCCGCGGATCCGGACAAGGAACATGGCTATTGTGATGAATGACTGAATGATTGAAATGTGGGAACAGACGTCGTTGTGGTGGTGTGGTGTTTTTTTTTTCCTCCCACCCCCCCTACTTCCCACACTGAGGATGCCAATCTTTGAGGAGAATTTTCATTGACAAGCTCGAGGAGAATAATTGGCGTCAGCAAAAGATCCGGGGTGGGATTATTTCCTCGGGGAATTCAATTGGGTATCTCGTCCATTTTCGTTTGACCACTCCGTTGTCCTTGTCGCCCGTTCTCCTTTGCTCCTTTGTGATTTCGTTTCGCAGATGCGTTGCGCCTCACAATTGTGGTCGTGTATGTGCGTGCGTGTCAAGATTGGGATCGATGAAGTGATCGGAGTATTCGGCTCAAGTGCGGCCCCATGCATAGTTTCTATAGCAGCCTTAATTACTATGTACAGAGTACATACTCTGGAGCACTGATTCTAGTACTGGCTGCAAGAACAAATACAAGATACATCACCAGGCAAGTATCCAACACTTCCGCAGCAACTCTTCCGTCCTTAATCGGAATCTGATCCTTACCTTACCGGTGAGCATCGCACTGGACTGTACGCAGACTACAGCATGCAGCCAAGGAAGCACCGCGCAATTGAATCAGACAAATTGCAAGATGGCCTGATGTTGTTGACGACATCACCGCCGCCGCCAGATTGAATGGATAGAGAAGACAGAGTGTGTGCTAAGTAGTACGGGGAGAAAGCTCGAGATGCCTGTGTACATAGTATCCCCGTTTTCAAAAGCCTTACCCAGGCCGCTAGATGAATACTGCTACCTAGTCCAAAATTCAACAGGCATTCAAAACGAGTAGAAAATGCAAGTTGCCGACCAAGAGCATCTCAGCTGCTTATCAATATTAGCTCACCATGCAACCTAGGTAGGTAAGTGAGTGACAGACAGAGTCGTTGTATGCTTCAATCGAAGAAGGCATGAGAGCGAAAGAAATCAGGCCAAGCTCTTCAGCTGAGCAAGGCTCGAAGTAGTCAACAAAGTAACTTCCAAGCTGAAAGACTAAGTGAGGGGATCGAGGAACAGTATCATCACACCTACAGAAAGACAGCCGGCAGAAGCAAAGTTGATTTGTCGACGACAAAGTGTATGCTTCGCAACCCTCTACCATGTTAGGAGAGCTATGTACAAGGATTTTTCTGTTATTCTTTTTGCGAAGACAGCCAACAAGCACTCACAGCTTACAGACATGCTGCTATAAGCACAGACAATTTGATTCTCCTTGGATAGCTAAACACTGAACAATGCTCAGTCCCTGAGGAGGTAGCTCCCTCACACCACGGTCAAAAGCTTTGACCAGAAGCCAAAAAAAAAAAAAAGATCGTGAGAAGAACAAGAAGAAGACAAAGTAGGACAATCAATTTCCTTATTTTTAGCATCACCGTATTTGGACTGTGAGAACTACCGAATACCTATCTAAAATGAAGCTGTTCCAGTTTTTTTCACAGCTGCCATACTACTTATTGCAAAGCTGCAAAGCAGTAACTTCAAATTATTAGCCAAGTATTGCAGGGCTGCAGAGGGGCGCCCACATGTTCCACTGGCCTCCCATGGCGCGGGGAGCTCTAGCCGACCCCTGTCCCTTGCTAGCCTTTCTCTTGGGGTACCTGGGTACTTGGGTACTTGCTCCCTTATACACAAGCAGTTACGCTAATCTGCCATTCTCAAAATGCTTTTTGGGAATGGATACATATATGGATGCGGCACCGTACTTACTTGATTGCAGACCCTCGCCTCGAAGACTTGCTTATTTCCTTTTCCTTCTTTTCGTATAGTCGGCTATCTCGCAAAAAGCTCGATTAGATTTTCGGAGAAATGGGTCTATGCAATCTCAAAGAACCGTCGAGAAATAAGTCGGGTTGACCAGATGAAGAGGAAAAAGCAGCAGTAACAAGAAAAATCATTAGAAATAAACAAAACTTTGTTCGTCGATCAGGGTGAATGAAAATGCTGTTTGAATCGGACCCATACTTGGGTTCTTAACTTGGGGTTTCAAAGCGTAAGAGAGAAGGTCGACGTTGGCCTTGTGTAGATGGATCCGGTGTCAATTGTGTTAGTTGAAACCTTGGGCTGCAGAATCAATTTTTGATGGGCCCAGCCCTTTTCTTTCTTCTTTTTGGCAAGCTCTTCCAGGCCAGCCAACAAATATCTACTACATAGTACATTGGCTGACTTGGCTGGCAAGAGATTGAGCTGGGCGGGTTTGTATTTCCGGCTCCTTTTGTTTGGGTAACCTTGTAAGCTTGCAAGCACAAGCTCGACGCCAACGAAACGGGGATGGAGCCTGTCAAAAACATCTGCCAGATTGCCAAGCAACATAAGCGCAATTTCGACCATGACGGAGAAGAATCGAGTGGAAATGGCACCAGCCACAATAAGAAAGCCACGAGACAGAAGAACAGGAGGACGTTGCCAATCGTGATGGCCTCTGAAAGAAGAAGAGCCGCTCATGGATCCAGCATGTAAGTGAGAAAAAAAAGAGTATACATATACAGGGGACCCAGTCTTTTCCACAACAACCTTGGTTCTGGCAAAGTAAAAGCCAAGCGAGTGTCATTCTTCTACGGTGTTGTCCACTCGGATCAGATCTTTGATCGTGACCTCTGACTTTATTTGTCTCTTTTCCTTCTGTCTTGTTTTTTCGCCTTTGTTCATTTTCTTTGCCAATCTCCGCGTCTTCGCATGAAACGCAACGCCGCGCTAAACCAGATGCCTGACTAAGTAACCGAGGGAATGAAAGAGCATTACAGCGTTATCCTTTGCTCCAAATAAACGTGGCATAGTCAGGAACGCGTCCCGTAGGTTTCGAGGTATGTAACTTAACCTTACTAGTCGCGTGGAGCTTTAGCAGCTTGGAGTTGTTTCCAGTCCCATCTTGCGGCCACTGCTTGGCTCTGCTTTGCTTCGTTGATTCCAGAAAGGATGAAACCGAATATGGCAGTTTGGTGAGTTTACCCGCGTGTGTGGGAGACTTGTTTCTTAGACGCGCGGACGAGGCCTTGGGATAACAGAAAAAGGCCAGATGCCGGTCCGAGAGATTTGCGACGTAGCATTTTGCAGGGGCCCCTCAAGCGGTCCCAAAAGGTACTTTGATATCTATTGTCTACCGTACCTCGCTTGCCGATCTTTGCTACATGAGAAGTGCATCTCGTAAAAACGCCTTGGACACAGAATGAAGGTACCTTGGTGAGTGCAATGCTTGAATTTGAAATTGATGGTGACCACTACGGCGGAAAATTACTACACTGACAACGAGAAGAAGACAAGAAGAGTCGCATGTCCCAGAGACCAATGCCAACCAAGAGTCGTACAGATTCCGCATTATGACCACGCGTGACTGGTCCATGCCGTCAAAGGTCTTGGCCAGCTGCTTCGAGGCGCCCGTCAGGTTTCCTTTAGCGCATGAGACCGTATTCGCTGGCACTGGACATTTGTACCGGTGTCAATCGTGGTTTGCTTACCGTCTTGATCCTCATTAATAACAGCGGACATTAAAGAATGAACGGGCATCGCAACTTCGTCGTCAGAAGCAGATGCCTTCGATGTCGATGTGACCAAGTAGCACTGATCGTTGATGGGCCCCGCTCGAAAAGTCGGTGTTGATAGCGTCGGGCATGGCGAGTGGGCCCCAAGTTGACAGACAGCGTAGAGTAGCATCGTGAAAGTAGTCGCAAGGCTCTGAGGGAGCAAAAAAGTACATTGATCACATATTGGATCCCACAATCCCTCAAGATTCGTGGTATCTATGAGAGACAATGCTTTCTCGCGCTTTCCCCGTGCACCAATCGTGGTACAAGCAGACCCGGCGGCTGGAAGATAGTACTGACACATAATTTTCTGGCAAGCAAAAGCAATAATTAGGGATCACCCTCGAGCTATTTTCATTGAGAGGACACGAGGACCGCCGGGGCAATCTGTTACATAGTAAGGCGCTCGCTCGCTACCCAGCGCCTGGCCTGGCCCTGCAGTTCGCGCCGCCTCAGCCCGCAGCATGTCTGTGCGGCCGTCAAGTTTCACCAAAAAAGTCACTCATCTACCAAAAGTCGGGCCCTGGCGCCATGAGAGCTGGCGGAGCCTTCAAGGTTGTCTTGGGGGAGGAGAGCCAAAGTTCCGAGCAAGCAGGGACAATTCTGAATCGCTTTTGGATGGAGCCTCTCGCTCGCTAGCACAGGCCTTGCAACTAATTGCGGTTCCTCAGCATTGATATGCCGTGAAAGAGGAGGAGGAGGAGGAGAAGCGAAAGAGAACGCCCAAGAGGGTCAACAGATCAAAGGCATTTATCAGGAGCCCGCGGCAGCAGACTGGAGGGAGCACGACATACTGCACGTGCAAATGCATTGTACAGTGTAGATTGTACATCTCTGGATCGATTGCAGAGGGAAAAAGCAAGTATTCGTCTGGCCTCGGGTGCGAGATATCGAGGTACGTACACAGATACTCAAGCACATGTCTCGGTACTTTGGTACTTGCGCTGCCCAAAGAGGGCTAAGCGGGTGCGGCGTAGGTGAGTGGGTTGGATCCCGCCAGGCAGAGCAGCAGAGCAGGCAGCGTACGTTGCAGCGCAGCGCAGCAGACCTGGTACCCGGGAACCCCAGTCTAGGCGGTCTGAGCGGCGAACAGGGACTGCCCTTCTAGTGACTCCACCTACAACCAGGCCCTGCAACAGGCCTAGCAGCTCCCTCATCCCTGCCCGGAGCAGCCCCCCCACACATCGCCAAGCGCTGGGTAACCCTGTCGCTGCTTCCCGCCGCCCGCTGCCTTCTTCTGTTGAACCTGCCCGGCTCTTTCCATATTCCCACGAGCAGACTGAGGAACCTGTTATATCCCCCCCGGCCCAGCCTGGTAGCTGCTATACTGTGTACCTACACCATATCGTCACTTTTTCCTCTCGTTGCGCTTTTCCCCCGTCTCTTCCGTCACAACCTCTTCTTTTTGTCACTTTGTTGGTTTTCTGTTGTTCGACTTTCAATTTTCTTGCTTTGCCTACCAGCACCTCGTTAGGTCCCCAATCCGTCCCAGCCGGCTGTCTGGAGCGTGCGACATCTTTGCGAATTCCAGCCTTATACGCGGCCTGATCCTCCTCCTCTGCTGTTCTTGCTAACAACCACTACCGCCGACCTGTCATCTCTCCTTGTGTCTCCAGCTGCCTGTGTCTGCTCTTGTGCTGCCTTGTGCTTGGTCTTTCCGCCGACCTAGATCCCGATCCCAGAAATCTTCCCAACGTGGCCCTGCGGGCTTTGCACTCCCAACGCACGCACACACACGCGGACGCACAATCCACCCACACACGCGAAGAGTCAAGCTTGGTTTCGCAATCGTGGGTTGTCGGCTGAAACATCTGACTCTCAATCACTGCTCTTGTGTGTCTTGGCCATAACATACATATAAACCGCGCCGTCTTAGCACCCGCCATATCTGGGAACGCTCTGGCCCTGCTCTTCCCGATCTGCATTTTGCAACCGATACCATCTGCCGGGGTCCTTGAGCCTCCATCAAACAACTCTTGCCAGCCATACATCTGCAGCAATTTCAGCATCGCCCTCAACACAACTGAGGGGTGAAGAAGAAGAAAACAAAGGGAAAAGAGCCTTTGCTGGCCCGTGGGATAAATCACATCTTACGAGTTCCCAAATCGCCCTTTCTGGAATCCTGACCGATGCTAGTCTTGGACGGTCCCACCTGTCTCTGATTCTACGTCACCAACTTGACGGCACACGAAGACACGACTAGCGTGGTTGACTTTTGTGCGGAATTCACCAAATCGCATATAAGTGACTATCGGCTCAACCACCATTTGCCTAAACCACCATCTCACCTTTCAGGTCGTCCATTGTACACAGGAAATGACCGAGGCAGCCCGATCCATACAAGCAGACCTCATTAGTGAGCGCTCTCCACAGCCATCAAAGCTCACCCGCAGAATGCGCCCACCAGACTTGGATCTCAAAGCCAACAACATGGAGGAGAAATCACCAGCCTTCCGGAGCGAGAAGTCTGTCAAGGCGGGAAGGAGAGAATCACGACTCCCCTTTGGAAGACTATTCGGGAGGAGCAAGGGAATGACCGAGACCGAGACGACTCGCGAGCCCGTGGAAGCGAAAAAGTCAGACTCTGGGATCGAGACCATTGGAGGCTTACCATATAACTTACAGCCAAAGGATGCACCGCCAGAGATGCAGGTCGTGACTGCCAAGGATGATGAAAATACCTTCAAGCCAAAATTGTCTGGTCTGCGATCACCGCCGTTTTCGCCTGTTAGACTTCCCACCTCGGGGCCCGGAGCCAAGAGGAGAGGATCCGTCGCGCCCCCTACCTCTTGGGATACAACACCGCTTTTCCAGGCATGGCCGCAAGCCACGCGCAACACAACACTTCCAGCATGCGTCCAGGCCGACTACTTGTTGAAGATGCACCAAAAGGAAACTGCAACCAACACAATGGGCAGCCAGGACATACACAGACGGAACAGTTCGTCATTCAGGCTCGACTGGACCAAGAAGATCTACATGTTCATTACCACCGGCTACCTGCTACAGTACGCTGGCGACGGGCCGCACGATGCCCTACCGGAGAAGGTTGTCCAATTAACCAAAGACTCAGCAGCGTTTGCGAGCGACGTGATTCCTGGACGTCACTGGGTCCTGCAAGTGTCCTCGGTCTTTGAGGACGGTGCCGCTAGCAGCCAAGAGAACCGGTCACTGCTGGGCAAGCTAGGACTGCGTGAGAAAGAGAAGCGTCAAGCTGCCAACTGCCTCATGGTCTTTGAGAGCGCTGCAGACATGGAGAGCTGGATGAGCCTGCTGCGCAAGGAAATTGAGGTTCTCGGGGGCAGAGCTCCGTTGACAGAGACTGGCACACCCAAGCTAGACGACGAGCAGAATCTACTTGACACAGTGCCTCTGTCCCCCACATCGCCAGCCCGCGGGTCAGCCGTACAGAGACCAAGCATATCTGAGATGCCGTGGGACTCTGCACCAATTTTCGAAGGTCCAGAGCTGCACCTTGATGCGCCGCTCGACATGGCGCGTGACCAAGTGGATGACAACTCTGCCACCAACAGCTTCGTTTCTCATGATGGCCAACAGCTTGACAACTTGCGCGATAGTTCGAACCGCTTCTCGTTCATGTCGGCTGCCCGAACCATTGTCACATCAGACTCATCTGCATGCAACTCACCTATTCGTGACAGCTTCGGTAGCGGCAGCCAGACCAGCCACGCTTATGAGGACATTAGCATGTCGTCCGATGATCTCAGGGATGTTCGCGTGCGGCCAAATGCGGCCGAGATCGAGGACCGCCGCCAATCATACCGCACCTCCAACATTTTCCTTGAATACAACGGGTCCTACGTTGGTCATCGCCAGCACTCGTCCCTGTCAGCTGTTCAGGACACTCCAAACTTTAGCCTGCCTCATGTTGCTGCACGCCGTCGCGCAACTAGCCAGTCTGGCACCGATACCATTCAGGCTCAGCCTCCGACTGCATCATCAAACAGGCCACCCCGAAGACCGCGGCGCCCGCCACCCCCAACTCTAGGCTTCACTCGGCCCTTGTCGGTAGTTGCTGATTCTCCCTCACCAGCACTGTCACAACTCAGTGCTGCCAAAACCGAAGACAGCTCCTCGGAGGCACCAGACAGTCCCTCCATCTTTAGCGGCTGGATTGCGGAAATTGCCCGCCCAGAGTACAACCTGTCGTCCAAGGCATCAGATGCCGCATTGTCGAGGACGTCGCTGCATGTGCCTAGGAACATCCCACGCAAGAGCGCAAGCACAAACTCACTTCGGCCAGCAGATAATACCCTGTGGGTTGATGCACTGCAGGGCGAATCTCCTCTTTGTAACACGACGCAACAGTCCTCTGCCTCACCAGAGTGCAGAACACTGGACGTTGTCGCAGAGGTGCCTCGAAGCATGTCCTCCATGGACAATTACCCAACACCAATGTCACCACCTCGATCACGTTCGCCTATTCAGCGAGCTATGGCCGCTCAGAAACGAGCCAGCATGTGCAGTATTTCCTCGCCACCAGGCTCGCGAAGCGGCTTCGCGCAACAGGGCGATCCATCCGAGCCTCAAGCGGAGCCAGTCAGGTTCCGCACTGTCTCGCCTCCGCCGCCCTCCAGCGTGATGCGCAGAGAATCTCTGTCGGCTCGTACACATTCGAGGAATGAATCCACTGGCTCGATAGAGAGCTTCATGGCGAATAGACGGAGCATGCCACAGATTCCGCAACCGCGGACACAGTTTCTCAGCTTGCCTCCCCTCGCAGCTCCTCCACCAAACAAGGCACTGCCGCCCATCCCAACAGGCCGGCCCAGAAGACGAGAAGGGGGTACCCCGCCTCGCATCGGCATGGGCATAGGCGGTGCCTTTTAATTCAGCATATGCTGTTATGACAGCATGCTTGACCAATGTTTATACGTGTGTATGCAAACTTTAACGACAAGAACAAAAAAAAGGAAAATGGGTATTTTCTTTTTCAACGACTCGGAAACCCCATATATATATATGGTCTTGGATTTTGGTCTTAGGCTTGGGTTTCTTCTTTCCTTCCGTTCCTTTTCCTTTTTCTTTTGGATCCATTTTCTCTTCAAAGAGCTGGTATTCTACGATATAGTGATAACAGTGATACCTACAGCTACTACCGGGTAGTGCTGTTCACCATTTTTCCTTTGTCATATATGGCTAGCTTGGTCAACTGGGTCTCGGGCGCAGGCATGAATGCGACGGGAGCATTCATGGAAGAACCATGGCTCCCACCTAATTTGCCTGAAAGGTGAAGTGAGAACGGTTCCCAAATGGCGTTTCAAAGAAAGAGAAGGACAATTGGCATGGGTTGACTATTCTTGAGCAACATTAAATGAAGCATGCATTAGAAATACCCGTCAGGGTTGCTGAAATATCATGAAGATCTATTTAGTTGAGCCCGTTTCTATTGCCAATTGAGTATTTGCATCGATGACTTTAAATGAGATGACTTCAGCGCCACGAGCGTGGTAATCTAGTTGAATGGCTTGCAGCAAAAGTACGTATTGTTCGAGTAGTAGTGATGCTGTAATTCAAGTGTATTGTACCAAGACAAACCCATGACTAAGCAACGGGCAAGCATTGTTGAGGGAGCGTGCGCTAAAAGGGCAGGCCCCACCACAAAAGGTCCTGTCTCCGTTTTACACCTGACGAATTTATTCCTCTCGAGCCCCCACTAAACTTCACACCTTGCACAACCACGACGGCCAGCTTCAGCTTCAGCCAAGCCAGCAAGCACACCACCTTCCCACCCATAAAAGACCCTTGCGGTCAAACACCAAGCAAACTTCACTCCTGTCATCCACCAGTGAGGGGATTTCCAAGGCAAAGCGCCATCCAACCAAGTAACCAACCACCCACCATGGCTGCCTCGCTCAACAACAACGCCCGCGACTGGGCCGACGACGACGACAATGAAGAAGTCACCACCGCGCTGCCGCCGGACGAGACGATCCAGAACCGCGACGGCACCAAGACGGTCATCTCGTACCGCATCGACGACTCGGGCCGCACCATCAAGACGACGCGCCGCATCCGCATGATCACGCACCGCGAGGTCGTCAACCCTCTTGTCGCCATGCGCAAGAAGTGGCCCAAGTTCGGCCTCTCTGCCAACGACCCCGCAGGCCCGGCCCCTGACACGACCTCGGTCGGCGAAAACATCATCTTCCGCCCTTCGGCCAACTGGAAGCAGGAGGCGGCCAACGAGGCCAACGACCCCAACGCTCAGAGCCTCAAGGACAAGCTCAAGGGCTCCAAGGTCAAGTGTCGTATTTGCAACGGCGAGCATTTCACTGCCCGCTGTCCGTACAAGGACACCATGGCCCCTGTGGGCGGCGAGGCCGATGTCGCGGCTGGTATGGGCGATGAGCCTGCTGCCGGTGGCGCGAGCAGGGCGGGCGATGGCGAGTTGGGCAAGAAGGGCAGCTACGTCCCGCCTGCGTTGCGCAAGGGCGGTGCTGGTGGAGAGGGCGAGAAGATGGGTGGCAAGTTCAGCGATCGCGATGACTTTGCTACTCTGCGTGTTACGAACGTAAGCTTACTCCTTTTGCTTCTTTTGCCCTTCATTCTCTTCGGTTGGGGGCTTTCAGGTTACGCTCTTCATCGAGCGTTCTCCTGGATCTCCTCTGTCTCCTCCCTCTTTCACTCGGTCTCTTTCTAAGTTTGTTTACTAACCTTGTGCCCTTTTCTTTCCAAAACAACAGGTTTCCGAAATGGCCGAAGAACAAGAGCTCCGCGACATGTTTGAGCGCTTTGGCCGTGTCACACGTGTCTTCCTCGCCAAGGACCGCGAGACGGGTCGCGCCAAGGGCTTCGCCTTCATCAGCTTTGCCGACCGCGACGACGCCGTCAAGGCATGCAACAAGATGGACGGTTTCGGTTTCAAGCACTTGATTCTTAAGGTCGAGTTTGCCAAGAAGGCTTAAATTTCTTATGGAGAACGAGGGGGGGGGGAGGTTGAGCCTGAGATGGTGAAGAGGCAAGAGGCTCGGCGGATTGCCAGCCTACGTCGAGACGGAAGAGAGATTAAGGGTGATGAAGAAAGTTGACCAAAGACATGGCGTCAAAAAGCGGCAGGAGGGGAATGAGTGTATGTATTCTATGGGTGTTTACTATAATTCTGCACACAACGAGGGAATGGCATTTGAAAAAGGTCATACTTACATATGAGATCTGGGCCGCGATGTAGTTTTGGTGAAAGGCTAGATGGGATAGAAACCAGCCCGGGTTTTCAACAATGCACGAAAACGGGTTTTCTAAAAAGATTGACGACCTAGGTATCAATGGGTCGTTCTTTGCTGAGAACACAATGTGCATTGCTGTACTACTTACTGTAGTCGGCAGCGGTGAACACCATAGCAGCGTCTCTCCTCTACACAGCCTGGCTGATGTCCATTTTGGAGCAAATACCTGAACAATTCAGCAATCAACAGAACGTGTGGCTGGAAAAAATTACGGATATCATCACGGCCCACCACTCCCGACTCTTTGTCCAAGACTCAGTCCACAGGTAGGCGGTTTTCGATGTAGTCTTGTGTCTGTATTATATTGTGTAAATGTGATGGCTCTTTCGCTTCGGTCCATCCATAGCAACGTCAACTACTGCTTTCAATATCCAGCACTACTCGACCGCTCCAGCTCAACATCGATCGATAGCATGGCTTTCTTCACCCTAGTAGTAGGCTAACTCCTAAGGGGGAAAAAGGTAAACAAATAGGCCAGCTCGTGGTGTATCTCGGTGTGTTTGTGTGACAAAAGAAATCTCTCATTGGCCCTTTTTGAAGACCCGTCTGAGGTATATACGCCTGAAAATAAGTAAAACATGTAGGAATTCCCAAACTTCTGATGCGGCAGATCAATCAACCGTGTCCAACCCTCGGCATCTTCTCGTGGTGATTATTGCTGGTCGTGATTGCAGCTGTCGTCATGGTCATGGGGTATAATATAGAAAGGACCCAAGAGGAAAAGGGAAAGGAAAAGGGAAAGGAAAAGGGAAAGGAAAAGGGAAAGGAAAAGGGAAAGGAAAAGGGAAAGGAAAAGGGAAAGGAAAAGGGAAAGAGATTGTAAGAAGGATAAAGAGTGTAAGTGGATGTGAAGGTGAGACTGGAAGAGAAAATGGCGGAACGGCGGTCGGTTCTATAGCCAAGTTCGTGGATGCAAAGCAAAGTCAATGTGACGACCACATATTGTTGCCTCAACTTCCAGGGCAAGTTATTCGCCAATTCTGCGAAGGGCTTAAATATAGTTCCTCCTCTTTAGTGACGGCCCTCGTTTGACTCCGATGGGGGTCCGCAACAGGTGTTTTGGATACCGTAAATCATTTCCCGTCTCCGATGGTCTCGCTGTCGCCGCTAGAGCGCTCCAAGAGCTCCTTATCTTTCTTGAATTGCTCTTCAAGTTTACGCTGGTGCTCGGCAGCCCGAGCCTTACGCTTTTCCTCCGAGCGACGGGAGGCACGGTCCTTCTTGTTACGGATAATATATCCTAGGCTCTTGACCACGCCAAAGGTCAACTTGGCAGCGGTCCAGTTATGCTGCAACCCTTGTTTAAAGTGTGATTTCTGCGAGTAGACAAACAATAAAGTGTCAGCAAAGTGTCCGCCTCGAGAGATTTTGTGCTTTGTGATTTGTCCGGAAGTAAAGCCGTGCGTGGAATGGTTTTGCAATCACATTGACATACCGCTTCATTGAAATCTGCCCGTGCTGCGGTAGATCGCTTCTGGTTGAGGTACTCGCGCTCCTTCTTTCGGGCGTCCCGAAGACGATTGGAAGCACGGCGGCGGTTGTTGGTGAGCATCATCTCGGTGCCAGACGTTCCTGGCCGCGCGGCCTCATTATATTCGCCTGATGACCGAGTTGAAGCTTTCTGGGAATATTTGGAGGCCATGCTTTCTTGCTGGCTTTCTGCGAAGAAACCCATTCAGGCTGTGGCGGTACTGCTGGTGTTTAGAAATGTTGAATATTAGGAGATGGCGATTTAAAAAGTTTCGAGTTCGGCTGCGGAAGCTCAATCTGTGATAGTTCGACACCAACGACAAGATGTTTTCGAGACAGGCATGGCCGGGACACAACATAAAGCATTGAGAAGACCTTGTGATTATATATACGAACCTCGCATTGCGCTGTCAATTCCAATGTTCGTACTAGACCGTATGCTACCAGTCAAAATCGATGCAAGGCCAAGGCGGTTCAGCTTCACATACGCGACTTGGCTATCCATGACGGCGTGGCATTAGGGACGGTAGGGCAAAGAAAATTGCGATTGCTAAGATCCCCTACACTGTCGACTGGCCTGATATCGCGATCAATGCGGTCGCGAACAGATTTCAAGGATTGAGCCATCGACCAGCCCTTGGTCAGCATAAAAGCGGTGCGAGGAAAGACACGCTTTGCTTCAACTCCACTTCTTCTTCTCCTTCTTCCGAACGGAGGCCTCTGCAATGTACATTTTCTTGGCTCTCACTGCTTCCACAGGAATGGAACTGAACCGCGTCGGTCGGTTTGTCAACCATTGCCAGACTGTGGGCATGCTCTTGACGAGGTGGACGAAAGCACGGCATGGTTGATGGTCTCCCGGGTTGGCATAACAAAGCTGTTTGATCAACCAGGCGTGCTTTGCAGAATGCAACGGCCTAGACAAGTGGGCGCATCCTTGTCGAGCTCCGTGGTTATAGCAGCCCGTCACTATAGCCGGCGTCGACCGTCTTCTGGGCGTCTGGGCCGCTGCTGGACGGACAGGCCGCCGGGAGAATGGAGTCGACGCTTTGCAGGGCAAAACGGCGGTCCCCGGAAAGCCCTTTCACAAAACCACGTGCTCAGGGACAGGCCCTGTCGAACGTTGGGGATCGTCTCTGTCTGTGCAAGCCCGAGTGCGGATCGGTGGGCCAGTGGCAGACAGGACGTGCTCTTGTTGGAGGGATCGCACTGAGAAGCAGTGTGGCAGAGGGGGTTGACGCATGTAGAAGCAGCAGTTATGAGCAAGCCAGCTGAGTCGAGTCTCAGCAGAGCAACCTTACAAGAGTCAAAAGAGTCAAGGAAGTCTCAGCCATCTTCCCACCCAGCTGTCTGGCCCGTCTGGGAAGGCACCGACCTGACGCTCGACTTGTACAAATGCGGACTGGACTTCCCGTCCACATCCACTATCACTTGCCCTTTCTATCTTCCCTTTCTTTCTCGATTCTGGTGGGAACCCTGAGATGCTGCCACGTTCAAACTTCTCCGCCAAAAGTCTCACTCTGCCCGTGGCTTCTATTGGTTTTGTTGCTCTGACAAACATTCATCATCCAACACGATTGCCACCGTTCTGATCCAGCCAAATGGCTCGCGCCAGTGCACAAGGCGTCCGATCCACGTCCTGCGAGCAACACACAGTCCCTCTTCCGAGATCCGAGCCTGAAGAATGCCAAGTCTCGAGTCCCAAGATGAGCTACCTTGAGCATCTTTCTGCCACGGGACAGTGAAAACCATGGAATCCCAAGGTCTTGTAGATGTAGGAGTTGATTGTCAAGCAGCATGACGCTTCGCGGGTATTGACTGATGGTAGGTTGACAAATAAGGTACAATCTCGCAAGATCTACATCCTTCTCACCAACCAGGTGCTAATAATAACCGTCTTCAGTTTAGCCGACGAGCATCGAGCCACATGCTGCGCTGCTATCACGGTGGACCTATATCAACGACTCTGAGATCCGCTGCAGTCTCTCATCCAGCTGTTCCATCTTCTGGTCCAGCCCTTCTTGCATGCTATCAATCCTGCGACCTAGCTCTGCGACGCCGTCCAGAATGCGTCGCAACATGAGCGTGACGTCTTGAGCGCCAGCCGCTGCCGCCCTGCCGCCCTGCTGTTCTTGGTTGATGATCAACGGCCCTCCTCGTATCGGTATATCGCCGACTTCAGCACCGCCTGCCTCGACTTCTATCCCCTCCGGCCTTCCTTCGGCCTCTTGCTTTGGCTCTGTCAGTGCCTCCACCTCAGTACCCACCTCGGTCTTCCTGCCTTCTCCATCTGTTGGGACCATGAGCTGAAGCCTCTTGGCCGGAGGGTACCCCAGATCCTGCGATATACGTTTGGCACTGGTGCCGCTGTCGGCGTTTGGACTGGCTCGATGTGGCCGTGAAGGGTTCTGCGGCGTGGTACGAGGGGTGTCGGAGCCTTGAGACGGCGTCGACATGGGTGTTTGGGCTAGTGGCGTTGCTAGCATCTGCTGTACCTTCATACCACTGCTGACAGAGCGCTTGTGCTGATGATATTGGTGTTGTGAGTTTCGCAAGAGAGGGCCCTGATGCACACCATGATCTAGTGGGCGCCTCTGCCTCGGTGGTATCTCTGGCTGGACCGGCGTTGCGAGGTGGATTCTGCCTGGTGCTGCGTTGCGCAGGATTTGATACACCTGCATACCCTCCTCGTCCAGCGGAGCCACATCAAGCTTCTGCACTTCGACGACGCCTCGAACCAGCGATGCCGCATCCTCGCGCACCACGTGGCGCCATTGCATGATGCGTGTTGCATAACGAGCAGCCCAGGTGGCATCGGTACGACGGCCGTACTGTTGCTCGTAGCGAGTCGATCGCTTCCAGAGCGGCGCGTTGAGTTCGTGCAAGATGTCTGCAAGTACTTGCTGCAGTCGAGTTTGTGTCTCTTCGACGGGCGAGTCTGGTGGTATCGATGCGCGCGACGCAGCAGCAGCAGCAGTCGGGGAGTTCGCTTGTGGACCATCAAGCTCCGCCTTCATAAGTCCCCTCACAAGACGCTCAAGCGCCTCTCCGTCCGGTGCAGGGCCATCACGGACACGTGTGTCGTAAGCAACATTATACTCCCGCGCAACACTATCCTGGAAAACTCGAAGCAGTTCGTCGTCGACACTTGTGTCATCGGCAGCAACGCCGGTACACGGATCGAATTCTTGCAAATGAAGCAGTAACTGGCAAAGGTAGATGGTCTGGGTAAGAATGATGGTATCGAGGCTCTCATCCGCACACGGATAGCGGGGTTCCGTCAACGCAGCAATGATCTCGTCGTCCAGCCCGATGCGCCACCTAGGAGATTATGTGTCAGTAACAATTTTTACCCGCAACCGGCGGCCGTCGGTTTCGCAGACATCGTCTTGGAAGATTTGTTTTTCTGGGGAATGGCGACAAAGGACCAAGCCATACACGACTGGAAGAAGAAGGCAAGAGGCGTCGGAAGCTTATTACTCCTTTTCGCAGTCCCATGGGACCGAAAGGTGCACAGCAACAGATATAAGCAAATATGGAGGGACTCACTGGATCTGCATACACCAGTGCTCGCTGAGACCAGGCACACGAGACCAGACCCTGCAAAGCGCATTGCCAGTCATTCTCATGCTGAGCAGAAGGCGGCAAAGCACGCGAGAGCTCCCGAAGTTCTGTAACCAAAAAAGAGCTTGACAGCCCTTTGCTTGCTAGTTCGGACCGTGGCCGATCGGTTGGGAGCAGAAGCGGTACGAGTATGATTGCGTTTGTGGAGATATGTACATGCGACCTGCCTGCGTGAGCTCGCGTATGTGGTGAGGGTGGGTGGGTGATTGAGCAGAATAGGCCAAAAGGTTTCTTCTTGGTCTGGCCAGGCCGTAGAAGAAACGCCCGGAGGCGCTGCGCCGGGGATGCGCACTCGATCTCGGTTGGCCTGGGCGACTATCAAGTGGATCCGGCCGCACTCAAGTTGAAAGAGCCAGAGACACAGAGAGCAAAGATTCGTCTGACCAGGGACTGAGTCGGGTGACTGATGGGCGCAAGAGAGGCTTTGTGGCGGGCTGGAGTACTGCGCAAAGTGCACTTAGAGGGGAAGACTGCCGATCAGGCCTGGTGATCCACGCTGGAACACTGCTGACTGAAGCTGGCTTTGCCTGCTGTTGCGATGTCTCTGATTTCCTTTTTTATGGCTTTGTCGCGGATCCGATTGGGCGGCTGGAGTGCTCGTTTCCTCACTGCTTCCGGGGTGGAAAAGAGCAACAGCTGACTCTCGAAACAGAATCACGCTCCCAACAAAAGACCATGAGGTGGACAAGCGGGTGAGACGAAGTTTTTTATAATAGCCAGAACAGAGCGACGCCGGCTTCCACGGGCAAATAAATCTTCAGATATAGGTGACGGCTCAGGCCTACAGTCCCCTTGACATAAAGCATACGGTATTTGAAGGTTAAGTCTTGAACCTGGTGGAAGGCAGACGAGATCGACGAGGCTCGGATGGAAAAGTTTCCCGCTGCGGGCCGTTCCCCCTAAGCGGTCCCAACCGCGCTCTTCCCGCTGCGAACCAGGGCACAGCGGCGTGTCGTTGCACTGGAAGAAGCCGCACAGCGTCTGCCCTGGTAGCCTCAACGACGGCTTGGCAAAAAAAAAAAAAGGCCAGACTACGGATACAACACTGCGGGTGGGCTTGTCAACTTATCTGGCAAGACTGGATTTCCAAAGGGAAGGGGGGGCTTATGTACACGGCTTCTGCATGTGGTGCGAGCCCTCTGTCTCCTTTTTCAATCTCCTGCACGTGCACTCCGTTCGGATGCCTTGCTTGCAGATGGCCTCATCCTATTTCCTTCTCAGAGACCTGACCGGGCCGGACAAACAGAACTGCGACTGGTAATCCTTCTTTTCCGTGTGTTGAGCTCAGGCGAGCGTCTTCACGGGTCTGGACCCGGCCTGTCAAGCAAGCAATTGCCCCTCTTTTTTTCTCGCCGAACCTGATGAGTCCCACTTGTTTGCCTACGGTGCGGCCTCTCGTTGGTTGGGATTCTACGGGCCATTCACGCGGCTCCGTGCCCTGCCCCTCATCTCCTGCCTCCCAGTGCGTCTTTACATCATAATCAAGTAGGGATCTTGTTTGGGATCCTGGGTCAAGATCACTGTCGATGGCTAGCAGTGCCCTACGAGGGCGAAGAAGCAAACAGCCAGAGCCTAGGTATCCGGTTGCAAGTTGCTGCACCTTGGTAGTGCCGTGTTGAGTAGTGAGCACAAGTTGAAGAATACCACTCTGTCCCTGCCACACGATGGCTTGATGGCGTGAGAGTCCGTTTATCATCAAGGAAGATGCTGGTAATGGACTTGACCGGTCAAGCAGAGATTGAAGAGGAACTTGTACAAGAAAGGATTGCCGGTGGTGGTGTTGGTCTGGAGCCTTGTTCTCGGATCTGGATTCCGGAGGGATCCATAGCACACACTTACATGTACAAGGCCCGGACGTCTCCCCAAATTCGACGTGGCCCTTCTCACCGAGTCACCTATTGCTATCTAGTGTTGCTGGGGCATGACGAGTATTTTGTTCGGCAGTGATGTGGAGATGCACTACTCTTTGGTTTTTATGGAGTGTATATATGTTCACATGCAGAGGAAGACAGGGTTACTAGGGTTCGGGGAGAGGCACGATCGCATTCTTACAAAAGAAGGCGGGATACATATGGAGTGCATTATGATTATAGGTGGTTCTGCTCTGACCAATGTAGAGAGGTCATGGCACCTTGCCTGCCTACATGGAAATAAGCCCTATAACACTCTTGGCTCCATCACAGTACTCCAAAGGCCGTTTGTTGTTTTGCTCGGTGATGCAGTCGGGAGTTGGCTGGTCGGGCGGGCGGGGGCTCCATCAGGACGACCCGGATGTGCGTGGCAAGAGCCCCGAAATTGCTTGCCGGGCTAAGAGGAGCCGAACAAATGTTATATGCATATTCTGGCATTCTTGTTCTTGCTGGCTGAGCAATAAGGATGTAGATAGGATCCATAAATTACATTAGAATATGTTGTCACTTGCTGGGAGCCGAGTTGGCTCCATTGTACTGGCCGATAAGGCCGTTATCTCGGTGGTGGTTGTCACGGGGCCTCGATGATTTGATCCTAGCGTTGGCGACGTTGGATCGGACTCGGTAGAGTCTTTGTGGATTCAGTATGATTGCTTGAATCCCACATGGACACCCTCGATTGTTGCCTTCTTTCTGTATAGCATCGCTCCTTGGGACTAGATAGCGGGGAACGAAAGAGTCAAGAACAAAAAAAAGAGCAAATCTCGTTGCAGCAACAATTCACGTTGGTTCGTGGTCGTACACTGACACACGGAAGAAGTACAGCCAGACTCCAATAAGAGCATCCACATCTGCTTGGGGTCACATACTTGAATTGGTGCTTGGATGCTTTGCTCAGTGAGGAGGGAGAAGTGGTCTTGTATGCTGCGGCGCGTATTCTTTGAGCCTTTCGCACTTGCTTGTGGATTTTGGTGTCCAAAAGAAGCCATCTCTAGGTAGTGAGAAGAGAATCTTGATCCGATGCGCGCACGCGGCATTGGATGTATTGTACGCCAGTACCTTGGCAAGCTGGACACACCTAAACACAGACACGCTACGAATAGCGCCCGGTTGTAGCGCCCTCGACACGTGCGGGAATGCCCAGACGGTTTTTTTTTCTTCTTTTTTTTTTTTCTTTTTTTTTTT